>QJPP01004660.1:0-180130 GCA_003996215.1 Jaltomata sinuosa
GGTTCGCCATTACCACTTAAGAAATAGCATGATTTTGCTTAATTATGAACCCATAGATAGTAGAACACGAAGAACCAATTAAAACCATGAGAAAAAAGAACTTACTCTTGGTTTGCATAATATATTTGAAAACGATTCGTGGGTGATTTGTTCAAACTTGCCTAGTGTTCTTCTGTGATCCTTTATGTATATAGGGAAGTGAGGGATTGATTTGAGGTGGTGATGAGTGTAGAGGGGAGGTGATCATGGGTGGGATACATGAGAATAGGGAGAGAGTTTGAAGTGGAGGGAGTTTTGGGTGTTTGACCTCAATTGAATAAGGTCAATTTCTAGTTAGACGCGGGTAAAGGAGAAAGGGAAACTGGGTCGGGTCAGGTCAACCTAAACAAAAAAAATTTTAAAATGTTGACCTATTGACCGACCCAGATGATAGGCTATTGCGATGCCCGTGAGGCACACGACATCCCATCTTAATGGACTTAACTGGCATTGAAACACCCTATATCCCAAGCCTATCAAGATTTCAACGTCCCATCGTATCTGGACGTGGGAATAGGCCAGTGGCTTTTCTTTCCCTTCCTTTGATTTCACGCCTATTTCCTATGCCCGTCGGGGCTGTGACGGCCCATTGTGGCTGGTCATGGGAATGGGAAAGTGAATTTTTCTCTGCTTTTCTATTAGCACGTCTATTTTCCACGGGCGTGGGACCTATGATGGCCCATCACAGGTGCATATGGGACCCTTTTTCTTCAGAATTTCCTCACTTTAACCTCACCAACTCCTGCACACTTAAACAAATGTTAGTTCATGGGTTACCTCCCATGCAGCGCCTGATTTAACATCACAGCACGATGCAGGTTACTTGACTATTAAGACTTTATCAAGTTTCCTTTATGGGTTTCCTCATATGCAGCGCCTGATTTAACATCGCGGCACGAAGCAGGCTACTTGGTTAATCAGACTTCACCAAGTTCCCAAGCTTCCACCATCTTGATTTCTTTAGTATCTCCAAAATAGGCTTTTACACGTTGACCATTTGCCTTACACCATTTGCCGTCTCAATACTCAAGCTCTATAGCACTATATTGGGAAACTTGCACCACTCAAAACGGCCCCATCCATTTATACTTAAGCTTGCCTAGAAACAAGCGCACTTTGAATTGTAGAGTAGGACCAGCTCACCCGGCTGAAAATCTCTTTTCTCAATCTTCCAGTCATGGTACATCTTTATATTCTCCTTATACAGTGCTGAACTCTCAAAAGCATTAAGGCGGAATTCATCAAGTTCATTTAACTGGCCAAGACACTGATAGGATGTAGCACACCAGTCCAAGTTCAGCTTCTTAAGTGCCCATATGGACTTATGTTCAAGCTCCACCGAAAGGTGACGTGCTTTTCCAAACACAAGCTTATAAGATGACATGCCTATAGGAGTCTTGTAGGTTGTCCGATATGCCCATAGGGCATCACCTAGCTTCCTAGACCAATTTGTCATGTGCACATTTACCGTCTTTACAAGGATGGATTTAATCTCCCAGTTGGAGACCTCTACTTGCCCACTCGTCTGCGGATGGTAAGGTGTCGCCACATTGTGCCTCACTCCATATTTCTCAAGTAGAGCTCTGAATAGCTTATTGCAAAAATAAGACCCTCCATCACTGCTAATTGTTCGTGGTGTGCCAATTCTGCAGAAGATATTCTTTTTCAAGAACACTATGACACTCTTGCCTTCATTGTTGGGAAGTGCTACTGCCTCCACCCATTTTTACACATAGTCAACAGCAACTAATATATACCTCATGCTATTCGACATCACAAAAGGACCCATGAAATCGACTCCCCATACAGCAAACAATTCAATCACGAGGATAGGAGTGAGAGAAAGCTCATGCTTCCTTGATATACCTCCTTCCCTTTGGCATCGATTACAGGCCCTCGTAGTACTCATGAACATATTTATGGAGGGTCAGATAATAGTAGTTGCATTGCAGAATCTTGTGGCCTGTCCAAGTGCCACCATGATGCCCCCCTACAGGAGAGGAATGGAAAGCCTCAAGTATATCTTCCATCTCAGATTCAGCTATGCATCTCCGAATCATGATGTCACCACACACACGGAACAAGTATGACTCTTCCTAGAAAAACTTCTTCACATCAGACATGAACTTCTTCCTTTGATAGACTGTCAAGTTCAGAGGAACTATGTCACTTGCTAAGTAGTTGGCAATGTCTGCATATCATAGGATTAAATATTGAGAAGCAGCCAAAACTTGCTCATCTGGGAATGCATCATCAATTTCAAGATCATATTTCCATTGCAACATGGCCTCATCTTCAAGTCTAGACAGGTGATCAGCCACCTGATTTTCAGTACCTTTGTGATCCTTGACTTCAAAATCAAACTCTTGCAACAGCAGCACCTAATGAATCGACCTGGGCTTAGCATTCTTTTTTACCATAAGATACCTAAGAGTTGCATGATATGTATGCACAATCACCTTGGTGCCAAGGAAATATGATCTGAAATTTTCAAAAGCAAACACCATAGCTAGCAGCTCATGTTCGATCATAATGTAGTTCTTCTGAGCAGGGTTCAGTGCTTTACTAGCATAGTAAATTGAGTGAAGATTTTTCTCCCATATATGTCCTAGGACTGCTCCTAGTGCTACTCCACTAGCATGACACATCACCTTAAATGGCTCAGACTAATCAGGCACAACGATAATGAGGGATGAGATCAACTGCAATTTTAGGCACTCGAATGCCTTCAGACACACCTCATAGAACACAAACTTTACATCCTTCTCTAATAGCTTGCACAAGGGATGTGCACTCTTAGAGAAGTTTTTTATAAACCTGCGATAGAACCCAGCATGCCCTAAGAAACTTCGAATATCCTTTACTAAAATTGAAGGAGGCAGTTTTTCAATCACCTCTATCTTAGCCTTGTCAACCTCAATCCCCTTCTTTGAAATCTGGTGGCCTAACACAATACCTTCCTTGACCATAAAATGGCATTTCTCCCAATTCAGTACTAAGTTGCACTCTTCACATCTTTGCAGCACACATCTCAGATGGAATAAACAATCATCAAATAAGTCACCAACCACAGAGAAATTGTCCATGAATACCTCAATAATGTCTTCCACCATGATCTTGGGCATATTTATATGTCGTTTATCATATTTTACCCATGTTTACCTTATGTTTTAAGAACATTATCTACCATATATTGTGTGCTTTGAATTGAATTGCTAAATGGTGTACTAAGACACATGATTAGATGTTTGCAGGGAAAATAACGTGGGAAATTGATCATGCAACGATGAAACAAATGAATAAATCATGGATGCAATGTAGTGGATTGCTCTGGAGAACGTAAAGAGAGAAAATGGGTAGTGGTGAATCACTGGTGTGCTGCCCCAGCCCCCAAACTTCAGAGGGGCTAGGCTGGCACAACACTGGCGCGTCGCCCCAAGAGGCAAACTTCAGAGCGCCAGACATGGCGCATCAATGGCACGGCACGCCAGCCTTGAATCAACAGATTTTTCCAACTTTCTCTTATTTCGACTCCAAGAAGGAAAAGGGGTTATTTCCCAAGCCCTATAAATAGAACCTTTTGCGTCTTTTGTAAGGGTTCCGTCATATTTTCAGAGCACAAGGCAGAGATTAGAATTCATCATTAGGTTTATTTTCTTTTTCCTTTTCTTAGCCATAACTTTGGATGAAAACATTGTTATTTGTGTTTTTTGATTAACATGAGTGGCTAAGAACCCTTGTTCTGGGGTTTCGGCTACAAACGCATGAGTATTTAGTATGAAATTGGATTGATTATTTGTTTGCCACTATTAGTTGTTCTTATATTCCTGTGTTTAGTATTTTGATGCTTGGACGCCATTAAGATAAATATATAATTTTGTTGTGAACTCGAGAGAAGAATCTACAAGATAGATCGAGGGATATAAGGGGCAAGGCCTCTCTTTTGTAACATAAATGGTAGGTTAGCAACTAGGATAGGAATATACCTAGAATGCCTTGCTTGGTTCATACGGGAAGACATATAAATGCTTTCAAAATAAGATGTCACATCCCCGCTCAATGATGTAGTTGTGATGCTATTTTGGATAGGCAACTCGAGGCTCACAAGACCATAGTTGTAAAATCAATCCCGGAATCAACAGCTAGGTGAATGAATAAGTCGATTCAAGTGACTACTACTTATGATTGCGTAAATAAGTTGTAACCCTCGAATTCTCTCTAAACTTGGAACCAAAAATCATTACTTACTCACATTTAATTCTGTCATTTTGTTTTAGATCTTTAATTACTACAAAACTCATACTTTAGTTACTTTCTTACTTGTCTAGTTCAGTAGTATATAAATAATTTAGCATAGCTGTTAAGTTATAAGTCTCTTGGGTATGATATCCGGACTAACCAGTCTATATTACTTGGATGAACACGTACACTTGCGTGTGAGTGGGAAGTCTCCTATCAAGTTTTTGGCGCCGTTGCTGGGGACTTAGAAATTAGCAAATTTTTAAATTTTCTTATACGGCTTTATTATTCAAGTATTGACAACTTGATCTTAGCTTTTGAAAATCTGTAGGTACAGACTTCAAAGTGACAACACACTGGAAAGGACGACAGACTTAGTGGAACCACACCCTGAACCTGAACGGCTATTTCACCAAAGGAGAAGGGCACCAGCACTTTATCCTATTAAGTTTCAGGAGGTGGTTGAGAATCCAATCCAGATAGTTGAGTAACCACAAGTTGTTCTTGCATAAATGGCAGCACCAAGGCTAGTGCGCGATGTGGCAATCCCACTCGTGACTAATATCACCAACAACATTCAAAAACCCACGCCAGATGGGCGTTTTGAACTTAAGCAGAATATGGTGCAACTCTTGCACACCAATGGTCAGTTCACGGGCTTGCCACATGAATACCCGTAGCAGAATATCCAGAATTTTCTAGAAATCAGTGATATATTCATACCAACTGGGGTTGCAGAGGACTATGTTAGATTGACACTGTTTCCATTTTCTCTACTTGGGAAAGCAAAGAGATGGTTGAAAGCTGAGCCGCCGAACTCCATCATTTCGTGGAATGATTTGGCCCATAAATTCTTGATGCATTTCTTTCCATCTGGGAAGACATCCAAGCTGAGGAGCGAGATATTGAGTTTCAGGCAGAAAGATGGTGAGAATCTCTACACAGCTTAGGAGAGATTTAAGTCCTTTCTTATGAACTGTCCTCATCATCAGCAGACGTACGAGGTGTTGGTTCACACATTCATTGAAGGTCTTGAACCTCATTTGAAGATTTTGCTAGACTGTGCAGTAGACGGGCAAGCACTATAGAAGACGTATAATTAGTTGTATACTCTTTTGCAGAGAATGGCGTATAGCAATACATAATGGAACACGGACACCAGCAGAGCCACGCCTAAGAAAGTTGATGGGTTGCTTGAGGTAGATTCCAACACGGCTTTATTTGCCAAGGTGGAATCTATGGCTAATCAGATGAGCAATATAGCTATGGTCCTCAACGATTTAGTTCTTGGGAATAGTCAGACACAAGTGAATGAAGTACAGCCTGCAGCTCTTCAGTTTTGCGATACTTATGAGGGAGACCATCTATCAGAAGATTGTACAGCAAATCTAGATTCGGTAAACTTCATGGGGTATGCATAAAGAGGCAGAAATCTGAATTTTGGCAATGCATACAATGCAAACTTGAGGAATAATTTTTCATATGGAACCAACCAAGGCCAGAATCAATTCAGGAACCAATGTCACAATCAACAATTTGCTGGAAACATTAAGCATGCGGTCGTGCCAAGCAACAAAGAGGACATGCTGAAGTCGATCATGGAAAGCCAAGCCAAGTATGAAGTAGAGATGAAAGATCAAAAAACTGCCATCCGGAACTTGGAAAAGCAAGTGGGTCAGCTAGAATGAGCACAGAATATAAGACCTCAAGGGGGTCTTCCAGGTGATACTGACCCAAATCCTAAGTCGGTGAATGCAGTCATCACCCAAAGTGGGCTAGAACTAGAAGAGCTAGCATCGAAGAAAGCGGATCCCAAGGTGGTTGAAGTTACAACCAAAAAGGCTAAACCTAGTACAGAGATAGAGGTGAAAGAAGATGAAATTATTGTGAAGCCTCCTCCACCATTCCCACAAAAGTTGATCAAACAAAGGGACGAGGTTGGTTTCAAGAAATTTCTTGACCTTTTAAGGTAGGTACACCTTAATCTCCCCTTCATAGATGTTCTTCAGGGATTCCCGAAGTATGCAAACTACATCAAAGACATTGTGGCAAACAAGAATAGGCTGACTGAATATGCCACAGTCGCTCTCACAGAGGTATGCATGTCTCAAATTCAGAACAGGTTGCCAACCAAACTGAAGGAGTCAGGAAGTTTCACTATTGAGATCACCATTGGCCATAAATTTATAACACGAGCACTATGTGATCTTGGGTAAAGTATCAACCTAATGCCATCTTCAGTCTTCAAAGAGATGGGATTGGGTAGTCCTCGCCCCACTACAATTATTCTGCAGTTAGCAAATAGATCTTTGGCTAGACCTGAGGGCATAATTTAAGACGTATTGGTGCATATTGGCTCATTGATCTTTCTGGTGGATTTTGTGATCTTGGATTTTGAACCAGACCCAAAAGTTCCATTTATTTTGGGACATCCTTATTGGCTATAGGCAGAGCGTTGATAGATGTGGTAGCAGGGCAACTCACCATGAGAGCGCATGACAAGGTGGAAGTCTTCAATGTTTACAAAGCAATGAATTTGCCTGTATTATATGAGGACTTATCGGCTATCACTGTGGTGGACATAGAATCAGAGATATCGCTCATAACCTCCAAAGATCCATTGGAAAGGGTCCTCACAGGGATATATTTATATAGAGATGGAGCGGTACATGAAATGGTTCAATGCTTGGAAGCATCTTGGGTATTGTCTAGTACTACAGAGTTCGAGCCTCTTAATAGACCTTTGGGACCCCCTCCCAAGCCATCTATTAAAGAGGCCCCAAAGCTAGAGATGAAACCACTCCCACCTCATCTGAAGTATGCATATTTTGGAGAAAATGATACACTTCCGATAATTCTCGAAGCTGGGTTGAATGAAGCACAGGTAAAAGAGGCCCTAGCAGTATTGTGGAAGAGGAAGAGAGCAATTAGGTGGCAGATATCTGACATTCATAGGATTAATCCATCTTTTTGCATGCATAAGATCTACATAGAGGAAGGGTGCAAGCCCATAGCACAACATCAGAGGAGATTGAACCCCTCTCCCATGAAGGATGTGGTATGGAAAGAGATGATCAAGTGGCTAGACTCAGGTATTGTGTTCCCTATCTTAGATAGCAAGTGGGTAAGTCTGGTTCAATGTGTCCCAAATAAAGGGGGGATGACGATGATAACTAATTAGAAGGATGAGCTGATTCCAACACGTACAGTCACTGGATGGAGGATTTGCATGGACTACAGGAAATTGAATAAGCCCACTCGGAAAGATCATTACCCCATCCCATTCATTGATTAGATATTGGACAGGTTAGCTGGCCAGGAGTACTTTTGCTTCTTACATGGATATTCTGGCTACAATCAAATAGCCATAGCACCAGAGGATCAAGAGAAGATGACATTTACTTGTCCTTGTGCCACGTATGCTTTCAAGTGTATGCCCTTTGGGCTTTGTAATGCGCCGGTTACATTTCAGAGGTGTATGATGGCTATTTTTTCTGATATGGTGGAGGATATTGTCAAAGTATTCATGGATGACTTCTCAGTGTTTGGGAAGTCATTTGATAATTGTCTTAAGAATCTGGATAGGGTATTAGCAAGATGCGAGGAGATGAATCTGGTGCTTAACTGGGAGAAGTGCCACTTTTTGGTCACGGGAGGAATTGTCCTTGGCCATAAAGTGTCAAAATGGTACTAGAAGTAGATCGCGCGAAGATAGAGGTTATTGAGAAACTACCACCTTCAGTCTCTGTGAGAGGTGTTCATAGTTTTCTTGGTCATGCAAGCTTCTACAGACGCTTCATTAAAGACTTCTCCAAGATATCCAGACCGATGTGCAAGCTGCTTAAGAAAGAGGTGAAGTATGAATTCAGTGATGAATATGTGAAGGCGTTTGAGAATTTGAAGAGGCGCTTGATTGAAGCTCCTATTTAAATTGCACCAAATTGAGAGCTACCATTCGAGCTTATGTGTGACACCAGTGATGTTACGGTAGGAGTTGTGTTGGGTCAGAGAGTCGTCAAGTTATTTCATTCTATCTATTATGCGAGTAAGATGCTTGATTTGGCTCAGACAAACTACACAGTCATTGAGAAAGAGATGTTGGCTTTGGTCTTTGCTTTTGGCAAATTTTGCTCCTATCTTGTGGGTGCGAAAGTAATTGTGTATACGGACCATGTTGTGATTCGTTACTTGTTTAGCAAGAAGGATGCAAAGCCAAGACTTATTTGGTGGATTTTGCTGCTTAAAGAGTTGGATTTAGAGATAAGGAATCAAAAAGATACAGAGAACCAAGTAGCAGATCATTTGTCTAGGCTTGAAGATTGGTCTCATATGCCTAATGAAGGGCATATCAGAGAGGAGTTTCCAGATGAACAACTCCTAGCGTTGAGTGTTGTTGAGCTACCATGGTATGCTGATATTGTCAACCTAGTGGTGAGTGGAGTGTACCCTATGAAAACCACTATATAACAGAAGAAGAAGTTATATAATGACTCTTGATTCTATATATGGGACGAGCCCTACTTGTTCAAACAAGGTTCGGATCAAATAATCAGAAGATGCATTACAGAAAATCATGTGAGAGAGATCTTAGAGATTTTTTATTCTTCTCCTTATAGGGGAAACCATGAAGGATAGCGTACAGCACATAAAGTGCTACAGTCAGGCTTCTATTGGCCTATGATAATCAAGGATGCGACAGATTTTGTCAAAGGATGTGATCAGTGCCAGAGAACTGGAGCTATCTCTAGAAGGCATGATATGCCTTTGTAGAACATACTTGAGGTGGATATATTCGATGTTTGGGGGATTGACTTTATGGGACCCTTCCCACCATCTTTTGGTAACAAGTACATACTTGTTGCGGTGGATTATGTGTCTAAGTTGGTAGAGGCTGTAGCTCTCCTCACCAACGATGCAAAAGTGGTGTTGAAGTTTGTCAGGAAGAATATATTCACAAGATTCGGTACTCCATGGGAAATAATCAGTGATGGTGGAACTCAGTTCATTAATAACTGGTTTAGAAATTTATTGGCTAAGTATGGGGTGCGTCACAAGGTAGCTATGGCATATCATCCCCAAACTAGCGGGCAAGTTGAGGTATCGAATCGGGAAGTGAAGCGAATTCTATAGAAGACTGTGAATGCACAAAGGAAGGATTGGGCCAAAAAGCTTGATGATGCACTATGGGCATATCGAACTGCGTACAAAACACCCATTAGAGCTTCCCCTTATTGGCTCGTATATGGTAAAGCTTGCCATTTGCCAGTAGAGTTGGAACACCAAGCCTATTGGGCTATCAAGAAGTTGAATCTTGATGAAGAACTAGCGGGGCAGAAGAGATAGTTGTAGCTTAATGAACTAGATGAGTTTAGTTTGCAGGCGTAGGAGAATGTCATGCTCTACAAAGAGAAGATGAAGAGGTGGCACGATAAGCACATAATTCCTCGCTCGTTTGAACCTGGTCAAAGAGTCCTCCTATTCAATTCGATACTGAAGATTTTCCCTGGAAAGCTTAAGTCCAAGTGGTTTGGACCATTTGAGGTAGTAAGGATGACACCATATGGCGCAGTTGAGCTTTGGAAGGCCGATAAAATGGGTACATTCTTGGTTAACGGTCAAAGAGTGAAGCATTATTGGGCTGAGCAAGTGGAGAGGGAGAAAACCTCAATCACCCTGTCAGATGAGTAAATTTTAAGGTGCGTCATGCCATGATGTTAAATCAAGCACTGCGTGGGAGGCAACCCATGAATGTATTGTAATAGTTTAGGACAAAAAAATAACAAAAATACAAAAACATGAGTCGTGCCACGACCAAAACTAAGGCGCAAGGTGGGAGGCAACCCACCATTTTTCTAATGGTTTATTATTTTTGCAGGAAAAAAGGGGAAAATGCGATCTAAGGGTGACATGGGGAGAGGTAAGTAAAAACAAATTACGTCCCAGGGGTCAGGCGGAGCCTTGGCGCGCTGCCCCAGGGACCAAATGATGTGCCGGGATTCTACGGCACATTTGACGCCTTTAACTAAGAATACTCGCAAGTTTTTAAGCAACCTTTGTGGTTTTTGATGTTTTTATGTTGTATTTGCAGGAAATGGAGACAAAGATAGAAAAGGAGTGAAAAATACTCAAGCTAAGTCACACTGGTTAGGCAAGATGGAGGGCCTGACGTGTCGTCACACAGCTGACTGACCGTCAGGGGAGCCATCAAGCCTGGCAGCAGCTAGAGGAGGCTCTGGATATGGGTGACGGTTGGCTTGACGGGTCGTCACACCTGTGACTGACTGTCAGCCAAGCCGTAAGGATGAGGCAGCATGACACTGAATCACTGGATAGTGGCGACGGTTTAAGTGACGGTCCGTCAACAGCCTGACGAACCATCAGGGAGGCCGTCAAGTTAGAGCAAATAGAGATTATGCACTGGATAGTGGCGACGGTTTAAGTGACGATCTGTCAACAGCCTGACGAACCGTCAGGGAGGCCATAAATTTACAGCAAATGGAGATTATGCACTGGATAGTGGTGACGGATGGAGCAAAGGTCCGTCACAGGCTTGACAAACCGTCAAGCCAAGCCGTCAAAAGCAACAGCGGGATTCCGATTTTATTTTTTGGAACTTTATTTTCCTGGACTAATATAAATACCCAGTGTTAGGGTTATTTTTGGGTATTCAGCATCCAACACTTGCGACTTATTATATTTTTTTGAGAGCAACTTTGAGAGAAAGGAACGAAGAAAACAATATCTTTGTCTTCTTCCTTGGAATTTTCACCATTGGTGCTTGGATTCTACGAAGGTCAAAGTAAAGTAATAATTTTCTATTGTAAGAATTCTTTTTTCTCATATGAATACTATTATTTCTTTACTTTGTTTTGCTAGCATGAGTGGCTAACTTCCCAAAACTAGGGTTGTGGGAGCCATGGCAAAAGTAACAATATAGATTCTGGGTAGCGTTGGGTTGGATTTATATGTTGTTCACATTGTTAATCATGTGTTATTAACATTTTCTAATGGTTGCAAACATTAGAACATGCCTAGGGTTAATTTGCTTGAACTAAGAGATTAAATTTGACTAACAAAGAGGATTCGAGACTTTTAACTCTCGTTTTATGATTAATGCTTTAGCAAGATTGATCTACTTGATGTTGTGGATTGAAATGAGAAATTTTACCCTTTCAAGTTCGAGAGAATTGGAAAGGAAATTCATTTATTTAGTTGAGAGACGCTTAGATGAGAACATGAATTCAATCACATCGTGATAGACATATGGAAAGAACCCGACTAAGCTTTAAATTGACATTGTTACGACGCCATGGTGAACACTTCCCTAATTCACTTCTCATATTGCTTTTAAACTCTTGTAAATTCGTTGATTGTTACCTAAATTGTTTGAAAGTTGATAATTATAACCCCCCCCAAATTATCGAAAACTATCGATTACTAGTCAACTAAATTACTAACGACTTAATTTACACTTTATTCTCTGTGGGATCGACCCCAACCTTGGTTGGGTTATATATTTGACAGCGACCGCTTGCGCTTCTTAATTGAAGTGTAATTTGGGCGTTATCAAACTTTGGCGCCATTGCCGGGGAATACGGTCGTTCATAAAGTCCGGTGTGTTTTGTTGACTCTTAGTCATACTTTCCTGACTTACTTTTATTTGTTGTTTTTGTTTTATTTTTACAGGGTACATAGTTGTGCATGCCAAGTACCCGGCGCTCGGGTGAACCAACATTACCTTACCATCCCGAGCTTGCTAGAACGTTAAGGCGAACCATGAATGCGTAACAACAAGAGGCAGCGAGACTCGCTGCAGCTCAGCGAGCCGAACAACATTTGAATGCGGATGATATTGAGGATGATGTTGGGTTGGATGATGAGACTTTAGTGGGTGAGGGCAGACCGGCGTATATTGTTAACAATAATGCTCCAGCCGATCAAAGGCCACAACAGCAAGGTAGAGGTCGACAGCAACCAAGGCAGTACGCTTTGGATGATGATGAGGATATCGACTTGGATGGAGTTGGTGCTACGGGCGCCATTGTTCTTCCTCCGCTAGCGCCCGGGGCAAAGTTCAACATTACTAGCACAATGATTCAGCTGTTGAATTTGAGAGGGTTGTTTCGTGGTGTGGTTGGTGATGACCCCAACAGGCACCTGATGAATTTTGTGAGCATCTGCAAGTCATTTGAATTTCTGGGAGTGAATCAGACGGCCATCAGGCTTAGGTTGTTCCTGCTATCTCTGTCGGATGAAGTAGCGGTGTGGTTGACTGAGCTAACTCCTGATTCTATATCAACCTGGGGAGAGTTGAAAGGAGCTTTCCTAGAAAGGTTCTTTCCTCCCTCTAGGATGATACAGTTGAGGGACAAAATCAGCAATTTCAGGCAACAACCTAATGAGGCTTTACATGAGACCTGGTTTCAGTTCAAGAAAAAGCTGACACAATGCCCAAACCATCAGTTGACCAATAATTGTTTGATGCAGACATTCTACAGGGCACTGAATTCGGCTACCAAGCCGACACTGGATAATGCAGCAGGTGGAGCATTTATGGGTCTTACCTTTATCGATGCCACAGCTATTTTGGACCGGCTCACTAAAACCAACAGGGCCTGGCATACACGGGATACAGAGGTAGATGCTAGCACTTATGCAGTCGGTATGCTAGCGGAATAGCTCAGGAAAGAGAAAGATCGGGACCAAGATATGGCCCATCTGAAAATGCAAATGGACCTACTGACAAAACATTTGTTGTCAGGAGGTATGGAGAAAGTGAAAGTTGTGGGTTCCCAAGTTAGAGCAGCAGAGTCTGAATCTGATGAGGAGGCTAATTATTTGGAGGGTTTCCAGGCCAACGGCCAGGGGAACCAAGCTCGGAACTATCAGAAGGACAACTACTATGAAAAAGCTGGCTACAGAGATCGTGATCGGGGGAACTGGAAGAATAAAACTGATAGAGGTGGGTTGTACGTACCACCTGGTAATCGGGAAAGAGCTAGCAATGAGACAGGGATGTCCAAATTGGAGAATATGATGGCGAAGATATTGTTGAAGGTGGAATCTACTGACTCCGGCTTCAAGGAAATGAAATCTGAATTATCTTCAATGAGTCAGTTGGTGGATTCTCATTCCACCTCAATCAAGCAGTTAGAGCAACATATGAGTCAAATCTCGGCGTCTCTGAATCAAAGGAAAGCTGGTACATTGCTGAGTGACACCATTCAAAACCCGAGGAATGACGAGAATTGTATGGCGATGACCACAAGAAGCGGTAAGACATTATTGGAATCACATCCGATTATTCAAAAGCAGAAAGATGATGTTATTGACGAAGATGAGCTCATTGATGATGAAAAGGTGAGTGATGAGGGTGTGGGTGTTCATGTTGAAAAACCCATTTTGGTAGAGGATGATTCTAAATTGCTCACGGAGAAGAGCAAGGAAGTCGAAAAACTTCCAAAACAAATGCCAAAGCCTCCTCCTCCTTTCCCTCATTGGATCAAAAAGAAGGTGGAATACGGGAAATTCCATAAGTTTATCACCATGCTCAAGCAAATCTCTATGAATATCCCTCTAGTAAATGCGCTTGAACAAATGCCCGGTTATGCCAAGTTCATGAAGGACTTGATCACAAAGAAGAGGTCGGTAAGTTTTGAAACAGAAGACAACCTCCACCATTGTAGCGCCATTTCATCAAGGTCGCTAGTCCAAAAGAAAGAAGACCCAGGTGCGTTCACTATTCCTTGCTCTATCGGGGAGTTTAATTTTCCAAAAGCTCTTTGTGACTTGGGGGTTAGCATAAACTTGATGTCGTTGGCTATCTACCGGTAGTTGGGCTTAGGAGCCCCCAAATAGATGACTATGAGATTGTTGATGGCTGATAGATCGGTTAAATGGCTGGTGGGTATTTTGTATGATGTGCTTTTGAAGGTAGGAAAGTTCATCTTTCCGGCAGACTTCGTGATTTTGGACTTTGAAGTCCCTATTATTTTGGGATGACCCTTCTTGGCAACCGGAAGAGTATTAGTAGATTTGGAGAGCAACGAGTTGACTTTCAGGTTGAACGATAAAATAGTAAAGTTTAATGTGTGCAAGTCAATGAAGCAACCGAGGGACATGAATGTCGTCTCGGTTATTGATGTTGTTACCGAATCTGATGTGATTATTTCTGTTGAAGAGAGATTTGATGTAGAGACATTGGCAGCGGTTATGATGAACTTCAATGATGATGACATCGAAGATTATGAAGAAATTGTAAATGCTCTGGTTGGAATGGGGTCACATTTTTACGCCTCAAAGAAATTAGATCTTGACTTGAAGAATAGGCCGACACCTCCTGCAAAGCCTTCTATTGAGGAGGCGCCGGTGTTAGAGTTGAAAGAGTTGCCAGGCCATCTGAGGTATGCATTTTTAGGTGATAAAGATACCTTACATGTGATCATTGCGGCAGACCTTGTGGAAACACAAGTTGAAGCTTTATTGTCCATACTGAGGAGACACAAGAGAGCAATCAGCTGGACCATTGGGATATTATTGGCATTCCGCCAGGTATTTATACTCATAAGATACAGTTAGAAGAAGATTGCACTCCCACCACTGAGCACCAGCGGAGACTGAATCCGCCAATGCAAGAGGTAGTGAAGAAAGAAATCATCAAATGGCTCGATGCTGGAGTGGTCTACCCAATTTCTGATAGCAAATGGGTAAGCCCAGTGCAATGTGTTCCTAAGAAGGTAGGGATGACTATGGTAGCTAATGAAAAAATGAGTTGATTCCATTAAGACCTGTCATGGGGTGGCGAGTCTGTATGGATTACCGGAAGCTCAACTCCTGGACTCTTCGTGATCATTTCCCATGCCCTTTATGGATCAGATGCTGGATAGATTAGCTGGCAGGGGTTGGTACTGCTTTTTGGATGGATATTCGGGGTATTACCAAATATCTATCGCCACGGAAGATCAGGAGAAAACCACTTTCACTTGCCCCTATGGTACGTTTGCTTTTAGACGCATGCCCTTTGGTCTTTGCAATGCTCCTGCAACATTCCAAAGATGCATGATGTCTATCTTTTCTGATATGGTGGAGAACACATTGGAAGTCTTCGTGGATGACTTCTCTGTGGTGGGTTATGCATTTGAAGATTGCTTGACTAATCTGGGTCAAGCATTGTAAAGGTGTGAAGAGTCAAACCTCCTGTTGAATAGGGAGAAATGCCATTTCATGGTGAATGAAGGCATTGTATTAGGGCACAAGATATCTGTGAGAGGTCTAGAGGTGGATAGAGCCAAGATAGAAGTCATCGAGAAACTACCTCCAACCATCTCAGTAAAGGGTGTGAGGATCTTTCTTGGTCATGCCGGATTCTACCGAAGATTCATTAAAGATTTGTCTAAGATTGCTAAACCTTTGTGCAGGTTGCTTGAAAAAGAGACTAAGTTTGTATTTGATGCTGAGTGTTTGAAGGCGTTTGACTGCCTGAAAGAAAGGTTAATGGCTGCTCCTATTATAATTGCCCCGGATTGGTCCAAACCGTTCGAGGTAATGTGCGATTCAAGTGGTGTTGCACTTGGAGCTATTCTGGGATAGAAGCGAGACAAAAAATTTCACCCTATTTATTATGCTAGTAAGGCATTGAATGGGGCGCAAAAGAACTACACGGTGACAGAACAGGAGCTACAAGTTGTTGTATACGCTTTTGATAAATTCAGAGTGTACTTACTTGGTACAAAATTGGTGGTGCACACAGATCATACAGCCTTGAGATATTTAATGACCAAGAAGGAAGCAAAGCCTCGACTAATCCGATGGGTGTTACTGTTGCAGGAATTTGACTTTGAAGTCAAAGATCGGAAAGGTTGTGAAAACAAAGTGGCGGATCATCTGTCCAGACTTGAGAGTGAAGAGAAAGTAGTAGATGAACTGGAGATTGATGATGCATTTTCGGATGAGCATGTGTTGGCTGCGTCACTTGATATGGTGCCTTGGTATGCCGATTTCGCAAATTATGTGGTGAGTGACATGATGCCGGAAGATTTGAACTTCCACTAGAGGAAGAAATTCCTCCATGATGCAAGTAAGTTTTTTTGGGATGAGCCATATTTATTCCGGTTGTGTGTTGACAACATAGTAAGGACATGTGTACCAGAAGTGGAAATTACAAGCATCTTGCAAGCTTGTCATTCGTCCCCAGTTGGAGGGCATCATGTGGGTAATCGAACTGACCAAAAAATCTTACAGTGTGGTTATTATTGGCCAACAATTCAGAAAGATTCATATGAATTTGCCAAATTCTGTGATCAATGCCAACGAAGAGGAGAAATCTCTCATCGACAAGAGTTGCCAATGTCCACTATTTTGGAGGTTGAGTTGTTCGACGTATGGTGGATAGATTTCATGGGCCCTTTTGACAGTTCTTATAGGAATCGTTACATCTTGGTAGCGGCTGATTATGTTTCAAAGTGGGTAAAGGCGGTTGCTTTGGCCGATAATGAAGGGAAGAGTGTGGTGGCTTTTCTGAAAAGAAACATCTTTGCTCGGTTTGGCACCCCTCGCACGATCATAAGTGATAGAGGGTCACATTTTTACAATAAGGTGTTCTGGGCTGCTCTAGCAAAGTATGGGGTGAAGCAACACAAAGTAGCCACGCCTTATCACCCCCAAACAAGTGGGCAAGTCGAAGTGTTGAACCGTTAAATTAAAGAGATATTGGCAAAGTCTGTGAATGTGAACCAGTGAGATTAGGCAAGGAAGATGGATGACGCACTCTGGGTGCATCGAATGGCGTTTAAAACACCAATAAGTATGTCTCCTTACCAATTTGTTTTTGGTAAAGCTTGTCACTTGCCCGTGAAACTTGAGCACAAAGCCCTTTGGGTGCTCAAAAATTTAAATCTCAGTTGGAAAGATGCATCGGAACTAAGGTTGGAACAATTGAATGAGATGGATGAGTTCCGATTGCGAGCATAAGAGAGATCCGCTCTCTACAAGGAACGAATGAAGCTATACCATGACAGAAGAATTGATAAAAGGGAGTTCAAAGTTGGGGACTTGGTATTTTTGTTCAACTCTAGGTTCAAATTATTTCCTGGAAAACTCAAATCCAAATGGTCCGGGCCATTCAAAGTACACCAAGTATTTCCATCCGGCGTGGTTGAACTCGAAAATAAGGATGGTGAGTTGTTCAAAGCCAATGGTCAAAGGGTGAAGCAATACCTGGGCCTCTCGGAGGAGGTAAATAGCATGTCTCTGGTGTATTTTGATAAAGTCTGAGTAATCAAATACCAGCATTGTGCCGCGACGTTAAATCAGGCGTTTATGGGAGGCAACCCATAATTTGTTGTTGTACTATGATTCTAGAATAATCTTTTTTTTAGAATTGGTTAATTTGTGCGTTGAGTGTGCAAGTACAAAAAGGTGGAAATAAAAGTTGTATTTTGTTTAGGGGTGTCGGGCCCTCTTGGTGGGTCGTCAATTAAGTGACGGACCGCCACACAAACCATCACAGTTGAACCAAATATTGGCCTCCATTGTTTAGTGGTGACGGTTGGAGTGACGGTCCATCACAGATGTGGTGGGCCGTCATCCAAGCCGCCACATGAACACTACAGTAGGGGAGTCACTGTCTAAGCCTGACAGTTCAAGCGACGGACCGCCAGGCCTCTGACAGGCCGTCACTCCAGCCACCAACCTTAGGTAAGTATTTTTTCTTTTAAATTTGGGACCGACCCGACCCAAAACCTCCTTAAGACCCCAACGAAGGAACCCGTTTCAAATATTGAAACGGTTCCTTCACCTTCTTTCTTCTTCCTTCATCCCACTCATCTCTTATTCATCTTCTCTCCTCCAAAGCCAAATCCAAAATCCTTGCTCTTCCAAATCAATCCCACTCATCTTCTCCATACATCTCTTTCCCTAAATCTCCAAAATGAAAGGTCGACTACCGTAGTCGAAGGGTAAAAGTAGAAAGTTAAGTGTTCATTGTTCTTGTAACTCAAGAGAAAGAAAAAGAGTCTTCTTTGCCAATCACAAACACAAGGTATGATGTTAAATCTTTTCTTTCTTGAATTGTTGGTTGGTCTTATTTGAAAATAAAAAGAAGAACAAGGAAAGGATGGATGGTGTGAAATTGTTAGGTGTGGTTGTTGTTGTTGTTGTTTGAAATTATAAATTTGACATGGGTGAAGTCTTGAGTAACCCATGGGATTAAATAGATGATGGGTGGTGACATTGTGAAACCAAATTCCACAAAGAATGGGAAAAGCACTAATAGAACACCAAGTGTTTGAGGAAATGCCCCAAAGGGAGTAAAACATTCACTGTGTAACAGTGACGGTTGCCGAGACGAGCCACCACATTGGTGACAACTCGTCAAGCAAACATCCATAGTAAAAGTACACTGCCTCAGTCTGACAGTTGGCATGACGGGACATCACACATGTGACTGACTGTCAGCCAAGCCGTCAACAATGAATAAATTCACTGTCTAAGAGTGACGGCTGGTGTGATGGTTGGTCACTCCTGTGACTGACCGTCACCCAAACCGTCACTCCAAAACAGTGGCGTTTGCTTGGTGTTTTCCCATTATCATGTGTTCTAACTTGTTCCCGTACAGGTACATGGCTCCCAAACAACAACCACCTCGCGGTCAAGCTCAAAAGAGGAAAGAAAGAGCCGCTACCACTCGGACCCTAGTAGATGAATCAGGTAGCGAAGAAGAAGCAATTGAAGCCTTCTCCTACCAGACTAGGCTATCCAAATGAAGAAACACCCAATTCTCCCGGTCTGAGGAGGAGAGTGGGTCATCTAGCAGTAGGTCGGGGAGTAATAGTAGATCTGAAGAAAGTGGTAGCTCCAGCTCCAGTCCAAAAGATGTAAGTGGTACTGAGGCCACCAAAATTATAAAGAGGGCACCCATGGATAGAGAATCGATCCGGTGGGTACTTGAGGGTGCCCGGAAGCACTATTTTGACGGTCTTACCAAAACAAAATTGAGGAGCCACAAAAGACCGATAGCTGAGGAAGTGCAAATCATTACCACAGATCTACCAGAATATCCAGTTCTTCAGACACAGTTTCAGAGGTACCAGCTTGAGTGGATGAGCACACCTCCGGGATTCTATTATCCAGAACTAGTTCAGGAATTCTATGCCAACTATTTGGCAGTGTTGGAGAGCAAATGCAAGAAAGGAAAAGGGGTTAAATCAGCACCAAGGCAGGACAGGGTTCCAGTTCGGGGTAAATAAGTAAACATTTCCCAAGAGACGATTAACAGAGTTCTCTTCGGCCCTGAATACATTCCTCCACCGGATATGCCAGAGTTTCATGACAAGATTGCCAACACATACTCGCAGAGACCATGGTTAGCACGGACATTGACTGATGTCTCACCATCTTGGCTAACACAGAGGGGACGGATATCGAAGCAATCACTGAGCTTCGTAGCAAAGTTTTGGTGCATTGTTGTCCGGTACAGGCTCTTTTCTACAGATGGAGATGCTAATCTAGATGAGGGAAGAGCCATCCTAGTGGAAAGTTTGATAGTCGGGTACATCATCAATTTCGGAATGATAATTGCAGACAAGATGCGGACCAGGGCCATGAAAACCACTTCTTCTTTGTCGTTCCCGTGTCTGGTTACTCAGTTATGCAGGCGTGCGGAGGTACCGATATCAGATGGTATTGATGATCAAGTGACAGCGTCATCCAAGCAAAATATTGACAAATCAAAGGATGACACTAAGTTCGACATGAGGATTCATAAGCCTCAGATTTTTGAGAAACCAACCACAACCACCTCCGAGGTGACCGACATTCCATCAGGCACAGAGATGCCACTTGCGGTGTTTGATCTGAAGACTTCACAAACAACTAGAGATACTGCTGAAAGCTCTGGCACTGCAGCAAGGCCTCCTCTACCATCAGAATATCACATGAACCCCTAAAATTTTGCTAAAATAGTGCAGAAGCAGAAACAGATGGATAACCAAATTGCCGCTTGGACGGACTTGTTCAAGCCCACCATCAATGAAACAATACAGAAGGCTCTAAGGCCATTTGAGGGGCAGCGTGCAAGGTTCAATGCTATGGAAACCCGGATGGAGGCAAGGCTAAATGAAATGAGCATCCCGGACCTAGCAAGATTTGATGTGGAACTGAAGAAGGTAAAGGATGAAATCACCACCCTCAAGCAATAAAAACTGCCTTATGATGAGACTTTGGATTTCGTGGACTTGGAAGAAGACCACGATAGTAGATTTTATGGGTCGGCCACTGAGAATTAATAAACCCCAAGCAGGTGAAAGTGGGGTAAAGATGTCAAAAAAGAGAAAGCACAGAAAGAAATCAGTCGAGGAGGACGAGTTAGAGGTTGCAAAGCAGCGGTCGCTGGTAAACGAGTAGCTGTGATAGGAGAGGGTACGTGCCCAAGAAGGTGGGGCATCATCCAGTGTAGTACCGGAGTCTAGAGAGACTCCAAATGTTGATGAGCTGAGTACGCCAGTCGCAATTGGCGTCACTATTCCAAATCCCGAAACCTAGGCTTCACAGGTACCCTATTCCTTTCTTCTGTATATCTGCTTCGATGAGCATTGAGGACAATGCTAGATTCTTTTGTTGGGGGTAGGGGTACTACCACTGAAGGTTTTTGTTGTCGTCCTTCTTTTCCTTCGGTGTGCTATCTAGTAGAACCGGCATGTTTAGGTTGTTTTTGCTTTTATTGTTGTTTGTTATTGTAGCAAGCATGGCTGTGACTGGTTAAAATAAAAAGGAGCCCCCTCCGAAAAAGTTACTTTTTGTACTTGCGTGTGGAAAATTAACTGTTATGGATCCTTGAGTGTCTTTGTATGCATGTGCGAAGAATGATCATATTTGATCTACTTGATGTTGTGGATTGAAATGAGAAATTTTACCCTTTCAAGTTCAAGAGAATTGGAAAGTAAATTCGTCTATTTGGTTGAGAGACGCTTAGATGATAACATGAATTCAATCACATCGTGATAGACATATGGAAAGAACCCGACTAAGCTTTAAATCGACATTGTTACGACGCCATGGTGAACACTTCCCTAGTTCACTTCTCATATTGCTTTTAAACTCTTGTAAATTCGTTGATTGTTACCTAAATTGTTTGAAAGTTGATAATTATAACCCCCCCCCACCAAATTACCGGAAACTATCGATTACTAGTCAACTAAATTACTAACGACTTAATTTACACTTTATTCCCTGTGAGATCGACCCCAACCTTGGTTGGGTTCTATATTTGACAGCGACCGCTTGCGCTTCTTAATTGAAGTGTAATTTGGGTGTTATCACCAAATATCTGTGAGCCTCACATGGCGCCTTGATGGCGCACTGCTCCATGTGTGAACCAAGCTGGGCGCAGCCTTGGTGCGCCGCCCCACACAGAAAACTTCTGAGCACCTCGACTAGCACAGCACTGGTGCAACACGCCATAGGCCAAACTTCCATGAGGTATCATTGGCACAGCCTAGGCGCGCCGCCCCAGGCCCATTCCAAGTGTCCAACAAAAACAAAATTAAGGCGAGTCAAGGGTCAACCGACCCGAGACCCGAAATCATTAAGCCCACACTCTTTAAAACCCCTAATTTTCCTGAAATATTCTTCATTCCTTACATTGGAGCGCCGCCCCTCTCTCTTTTCCTCTCAAAAACTTTCTTCTTCCTCCATTGTTACTCCCCTCAAGCTTAAGCTCCCTCCATAAGTTCTGAAGGTAAGATCTCCCTTTACTTTCTAACACTCTCTACTTCTTATTTATGCTTTCCATTATCAAGATTGGTAGGTGTAAACTTGTTTCATCTTTGTGGAAGAACTAAAAAAAATCCACCATTGATGAATTCTTGAACTCTTAAAATACACCCACAAAGAAGATTATTTTTCGTATATACACTAGTAATGATGGATTTCGAATTTTGTTTCTTGTTTTTTGTTGGGTCTTGATTTATGAAAAGCAAAGTGAGTAGTAGAAAGAGATGGGTCACTCTAAAACTTCAAGAAAAAAATGGTGAATTTGTACTACATTGAATGAAGTTGTGGCCATGAATAGTGGTTCATCTTGAAAAAGGGTAGTGAATACTTGAGAATTGTTTGGAATATACTTGTGGGAATTGGTTGGTTGATATGGTGTCATAGGATGATGAAAATAAACTTGTGTTAAAAGAGGGAAGTCTGAGTACCTCATGTTATCAACCTATAGACACCATTGGTAGTCAATTAAGTGTGGGGTTGTTAAGACCCTATGAAAACACTGATTTGGCTAGTTATAATTGTACTGGGCTGATTTGTGTAACTTGTGTGTTGTAGGTACAATGCCTCCTAGAGGAAAGAAACCTGTTACAGAAGGCATGGGAAGCAAGAGGTCCCGAAAAGGTGAATCATCTGGGACAGCAGCCCCGCCAATCCCACCGACACCCCCACGGAAGTTTGGAAAATTAGCTATTGCAACATATGGGGAAGATTGGTTTGAGTCCCAAAAAGAATCAAAGTACCTTGGGGACCAACATATGGATGAAGAGCAGTTATAGGCAGAATTCCCCAGAATTCATGAGATGATCTACCAGTTGGGAATTCAATACATATTCTAGGATCAAGGCGAGTGTAACCTCACTATGGTCTGCGAGTTCTATGGAAATTGGGATACGGATCAGGGCAAGAGTCACAAAGTGATGGTTCGTGGAGAGTTACCCCGATTCACCATGTGGGTCCTAAATTAGTTCTTAGGGACACAACATTTTGATGCAGCACCGTACTTGGAAATGAAAGAGGAGCCTCCATATCGAGACATATGCCACACACTTTGTGGGGTAAATTCAATGGCTCATTGGGAAAGAAGTAAAGACATTGGGCGCCATGCCACCCTACATTATGCATATTTCAACCAAGAGGTGAGAGTGTGGTTAAAAATTATGTGTAGCACTCTTCTACCATGCAAGCACATAATTGAGGTGACTAAGGACCGGGTAGTATTGGTATACATGATCATGAAGGGAATGCCGGTCAATGTATCTTCGGTGCTAAGGCATAACATGATGAAATTCCATATCAACAAAAGATGGTGTTTCTGTTATGGAGGATTGGTGACCCGCTTTATAAGGCAAGGTAATGTTGAGGAAGAAGTTCATGATTTGTGCCCGGCCCGAGTCCCGTACCTTATGAGTCAATTGGTTGATATGACAAAGACAAAGCCCAAAGATACTTCACACGGGTTGGTACTTTCTAATGATGACCAACATGATCGAGATGATAGTTGGATGGGTAGAATATATGGGATGGCGGAGATGCAGTTGCAGATCGGTGGTCAACCTGCGACCGAGGAGGAGATGGCGGCATTAAGCGATCGGTACCCACTGAATGACAGTGCAATGTATATGTGCAAGATGGGGCTGGCATTTCAGGAGCCATTGGATGACCATGAGCCGACAGTAGATGGAACTAATGATAATAAGGATGACGAGGATGATGCTGGCATGGCTTTCATGGCAGTTGATGATACTACAGTTGAGCAGGATCAAAAATTCATTCCTGATAATGATGAGGATGACGCCTAGAGGCCCAGGGAGTTCCTTCTCTTACTCTTTACTTTTGTACCTATTTGAAGCACTGAGGATAGTGCTATGTTTAAGTGTGGGGTGGAGAAAAGACTTTCTCTGATTTTCATTGCTATATCTTGAGTGCGGTGAGCGTCGTGTGACTGGTTTTTAGCTGTTGAGAAGGATGGTTGGTAGTATACTTAGTTAAGTTTGTTTTTTTCTTAGGTTGGGTTCCTCGGCTTTTGTTTTTGGTTCTTTTCCTGAGGATAGTCCCTTTGAACCGGATAGATTATTTTATTTTTTTTAGGTTAGAATTTTTTTTAGGGGAGTCGTAGTAGTAATGACTTGTCCTGATGATGGATGGATGACGACCGTCTTAAGGTAAAATTAGTCATAGGATTGTAGGATTAGGAACCTTGTCTTCGGAACCTAGAAATCCCACTTGGAATTGAGCTAGACGTCATGGGTAGTTCATGAGAAGCCATGCAAGGGAGTGAGAACTTCATGAGAGACATATAGGCTCCTTAACTAGACTCAAAGGATGAAGGAAACTGGCTTAATTCTGTAAATTCACTCAATGTGTTTGTGTGTGAGCATGCAAGTGTAACCTTCCTATATATGCATCATGGTGCTGTGTGTGTGAGTTTTGATTGGTTTCTTGCATAGAAGAGCATCTAGAACTTGACCTCTGTGTGTGAACTTTGACTAGCATGAAATTCCTTAACTATGATTAAGTAATTTTCTTGGAAAGCCATTTTTTCTCTTGTTTCTTCTATGATTCTTTGTGCCACCTTGACATTGCCACTAGAGAAGCCCCTTTGAGCCTTGAAGCCTATTTTTTTGTTAAGCCACATAATGAGCCTATCCACTTTGTTGATACCCTATGAATTTGAACTAAATGAAAATCCCTAATGCACTATGAACTTGAAAAGTTATGAAAAAAAGGGGGAAACAAAAGAGAAGGGTAGATGTATGTGAAGGTGAATATAGTGAAATAAAGATGTGGAGCACGGGTAACGTTTGTGAAATGCTTGTTTTTAGGAGTCAAAAAGAGAATGAGAAGAAAAGAAAAGAAAAATAAATAAGTTTTTTTTATTTACTAGCAATAAGTACGCATCAATGAAAAGGCAAAAAGTAGATAGAAGAAGTGGTAGTGCAAGATGGTGTGAACATAAGGAGAAAGAAAAGAGTAAAAATGTAGTGTCATGTGCAATAAGGAAAAGAGTCACTTTGTACCTAAAAGTATCCTACCCATCCCGAAGCCGACATTACAACCAAACGAAAGTCCTTTTGATTTCATGAATGTGATTGCTTTGTTGAATTCACTATACACTACGGGCAAACCTATGGTATGTTATGATATGTTTGAAATATCTTTTGAGAGAGTGAGTGCTTTATTGATTCAAAATGCCCCATTGAAATTAAATTGGTGTGATTGAAAAATAGCGACAATACTAAATTGTGAGGGCACTCATGGCATACATTTGGTAGTGTTAT
Source organism: Jaltomata sinuosa (assembly GCA_003996215.1). Classification (NCBI taxonomy): domain Eukaryota; kingdom Viridiplantae; phylum Streptophyta; class Magnoliopsida; order Solanales; family Solanaceae; genus Jaltomata; species Jaltomata sinuosa. The sequence goes on from QJPP01004660.1 coordinate 25,326, forward strand.
TACTTGGGGTGTTTACACATGGATATGTTGGCCTGATATTGTGATGAAGAGTCGGTTATAGAGGGTGTGTTGTTTCAAGTGAAAGATCTTAAAGCTAAAAAGGGTGTTAGGATGTTGCGTGCCACATGAACTACAAAAGCATGCTTAAAATTGTCTAGCCACTTGCAAGTGAGGGCGGAAAGTTCCCTAGATGCTTATGGTGAATCTTAGCATAGATGATAGTGAGTTGTTCAAGGACGAACAAAGGTTTAAGTGTGGGGTGGTGATCTTGGGCATATTTATATGCCCATTTATCGTATTTTACTCATGTTTACCTTATGTTTTAAGAACATTACTTACCATATATTGTGTGTCTTGAGTTGAATTTCTATATGGTATACTAAGACACATGATTAGATGCTTGCAGGGAAAATGACGTGGGAAATTGACCATGAAACGATGAAACAGATGAACAAAGCATGGATGCAACATAGCGGAATGCTCTGGAGAACGTAAAGAGAGAAAACGGGCAGTGGCGCATCACTGGCGCACTGCCCCAGCCCCCAAACTTCAGAGGGTCCAGGCTGGCGCAACACTACCACGTCACCCCAAGGGGAAAACTTCAGAGCGCCAGACATGGCGCATCAATGGCGTGGCGCACCAGCCTTGTCCCGACAGATTTTTTCAACTTTCTCCTATTTTGACTCCAAGAAGGAAAAGGGGTTATTTCTTAAGCCCTATAAATAGAACCTTGTGCATCTTTTGTAAGGTTCCGTCATATTTTCAGAGCACAATCCAGAGATTAGAATTCATCATTAAGTTTCTTTTCTTCTTCCTTTTCTTAGCCATAACTTTGGATAAAAAAATTGTTATTTGTGTTTTTTGATTAGCATGAGTAGCTAAGAACCCTTGTTCTGGGGTTACGGCTACAAACGCATGAGTATTTAGTATGAAATTGGATTGATTGTTTATTTGCCACTATTAGTTATTCTTATATTCCTGTGTTTAGTATTTTGATGCTTGGCTACCATTAAGATAAATATATAATTTTGTTGTGAACTCGGGAGAAGAATCAACAAGATAGACCAAGGAATATAAGGGGAAAGGTCTCTCTTTTGTAACGTAAATGGTAGCTTAGCGACTAGGATAGGAATATACCTAGAATGCCTTGCTTGGTTCATATGGGAAGATATATAAATGCTTTCAAAATAAGATGTCACATCCCCTCTCAACGATGTAGTTGTGATGCTATTTTGGATAGACAACTAGAGGCTCGGAAGACCACAGTTGTCAAATCAACCCCGGAATCAACAACTAGGTGAACGAACAAGTCGATTCAAGTGACTACTACTTATGATTGCGTAAATAAGTTATAACCCTGGAATTCTCTCTAAACTTGGAACCAAAAATCATTACTTACTCACATTTAATTCTATCATTTTGTTTTAGATCTTTAATTACTACAAAACTCATACTTAAGTTACTTTCTTACTTGTCTAGTTCAGCAGTATACGAATAATTTTGCATAGTTGTTAAGTCATAAGTCTCTTGGGTACGATATCTAGACTAACCAGTCTATATTACTTGGATGACCATGTACACTTACGTGTGAGTGGGAAGTCTCCTAACACATTATGTCGGAGAAAATCAACATCATACATCTCTGAAAAGTTCCTGGTGCATTACATAATCCAATTGGTATCCTCTTAAAAGCGAACATCCCATATGGACAAGTGAAAGTGGTCTTCTCTTGGTCTTCCGGAGAAATAGTAATCTTATTGTATCCTGAGTAACCATCAAGAAAACAGTTCCATCCTCTACCAGAAAGATGGTCTAATATATGATCCATGAATGGCTTCAGAAAATGATCCTTCTCAGTACATGAGTTTAGCTTTCTGTAATCCATGCAAACACGCCAGCCTGTAACTAGTCTCATAGGAATTAGCTCATTCTTAGCACTGGGAACCACAGTGATTCCACCCTTTTTTGGAACACACTAAACTGGGTTTACCCATTTGATATCTACAATAGGTAAACCATGCCTGCAACCAACCACTTGATGATCTCCTTCTTGAAAACTTCTTGCATAGGATGATTCAGCCTATGCTGGTGCTCAATATTCAAAATGAAATTTGGTTCAAGCTGAATTTTATGTGTGCATATGCCTGATGGGATACCAATAATGTCAGCAATATACCAACCAATGGCCCTTTTAAACCTCCTCAATACAGACACAAGTGCTTTAACTTTCCCTTCTCCTAAGTCAGCTGCAATAATCACAGGCAAAGTGTTGTTGGCTCCCAAGAAAACATAATGCAAGTGTTATGGAAGTGCCTTGAGCTCCAAGACTGGAGACTCCTCAATAGATGGTCTAGCTGGTGGGGTTACTCTATTCTTCAAGTCAACATCAAGCTTCTTTGGAGCATAAGAGTAGGAACCCGTACCAGCATTCGCTTCCACCGTGTTAGCATACTCATCAATATTATCCCCATCAAAATTCATGATCACGGCTGCAAGTGATTCCACACCAAGTCGCTCTTCAACTGGAATGGATAATTGCTCTACATCCACCATATCAATCACTAAGACTACCCTCATATCAACATGGTGCTTTATAGATTGGCACAGGTTAAAAGTGACTTCCTCATCATTCAGCCTAAATTTCATCTGCCCTATCTTCAAGTCAACTAAAGTACATCCAGTGGCAAGGAATGGTCGCCCTAAGATGATGGAGACCTCAAAGTCTACCTCACTGACTAGAATCATGAAGTCCACTAGAAATATAAAGGACTCTACTTTCACAAGCACATCATATAAGATACCCACTGGCCTCTTCACAGTGCGATCTTCCATCAATAGTCGCATTACCGTCGATGTGGCGGCTCCTAAGCCCAACTATTTGACAACTGCCAAAGGCATTAAATTAATGCTCACACCCAAGTCACATAGTGCCTTGGCAAAATAGAATAACCCAATTATGCACGGAATAGTGAAGGCTCTAGGATCTTCTCTTTTCTGAATAAGAGAACGAGAAGCTATTGCACTACAATGGTGCAAATTATTAGCAGGCTCAAAACTGACAGTTCTCTTCTTTCTCACCAGGAAATCACGTGAAGGTTTAAGGTACAAGCAACCACCGCCAATTTGCATCTCGTAGCAACTAGATCACTGTGGAAGATGAGTCTACCGCTTCCAACAAAAGGCCTTCGGTCTTTGATAGACTTGGAAAATCAACTGCAAGAACTTTTATTTTCGAGAGGTTAGGTCCATTAAAGAAGAATAACAAGTATCAGAGAGACCATTGAAGCTTGATAATACCCACTTCACCTAGAGTCCAGAAGGATTTTCAAAGTTTGATCCCTTCTAGAATAAGACGACAAATGAAACTTGTGATTTCATGTGAGGAGATTCTAAAAGCAAAGACTCATACTGTGGTTCATACCAAGGAATGTGAGGAAGATGAATAAAGTGTAAGCTCTTCATATCATATTACTACCCAAAGTAAGCAAGATACCTTATCTCAAATGGAGGTTGACTAGGATATCACCTGGTGTTAACACATATCTGTCAATGATGGTGATCCTCAAGAGGCTGAAGATACTGGATATGCTCCACCAGAACTTGAAGAAGGAGTAAAAACCACAATTAACCCATTAAAGAAAGTTAATCTTGCCATCAAAGAAGAACCGAGGCCAACCTACCTAAGCGCTTTTCTCGAAGTTGATGAAAAAACCGCTTATATGGATATACTCAAAGAATATAAGGATGTCTTTGCCTGGAGTAACAAAGAGATGCCTAGATTGGATTCCAAAGTGGCAGTTCATTAGTTGGCGCTCAAGAATGTTGCTCGTCCTGTTAAGCAAGCCCAAAGACGTTTCAAACTAGACTTGGTTCCATTGGTCGAAAACAAAGTTAACAAACTCATTGAAGTTGGCTTTATTCGTGAAGTGAAATACCTCATGTGGATTTCAAGTATTGTTTCAGTGCAGAAGAAAAATGGATTCGAGTATGTTTTGACTTCAGGGATCTCAACCACGCATCCTCTAAGGATGAATTTTCACTCCCTATTCCAGAGTTGATGATTGATGCTACCACTGGTTACGAGGCAATGTCTTTCATGGATGGTTCATCCAGCTACAACCAAATTTGAATGACACCAAAGAATGAAGAGCTCACTGTATTTCGTACACCCCAAGATATTTATTGCTACAAGGTGATTTGCCTTTTGGTCTGAAGAATGTTGGTACCACATATCAAAGAGCTATGCAGAATAACTTTGAACTTGCTCCATAAAAATATTGAATGTTATGTATGACTTAGTGGTGAAGTCAAGAAAAAGGAGCAATCACCTGAAAGACTTGAGAATGGTGTTTGAATTATTGTGGAGATATCAACTCAGGATGAATCCATTGAAATGTTCCTTTGGTTTTACTTCTGGAAAATTCCTTGGCTTTATTGTGCGACACCAAGAAATTGAGATTGATTAAGCTAAAGTAGATGCAATTTTAAAGATGCCCGAGCCTCGAAATATCTATGAGTTAAAAAGTATTCAAGGAAAGCTAGCATACCTGAGGAGGTTCATTTTGAATCTAGTTGGAAGATGTCAACCATTCATCCATCTCATGAAGAAGGGTGCTCCTTTCAAGTGGGACCAAGCTTGTAGTAATTCCTTTGAAAGTATCAAGTCATATTTGATGAAGCCTCCAGTCCTTGCGGCTCCCATACCTGAAAACCCATTAATACTCTATATTGCGGCTCAAGAAAGGTCAGTTGGAGCACTATTGGATCAAGAAAATAGTGAAAGCAAAGAGAACTCCCTTTATTATCTGATCAGAATGATGACACCAAATGAGTTGAAGTATTCTCCAATTGAAATATTGTGTTTGGCATTAGTCTTCTCAATCCAAAAGATGAAGCACTACTTTTAAGCTCATGTCGTTCATCTTGTATCTAGAGCAAATTCCATCAACTTTGTGATGTCAAAACCAGTCCTTAGTGACCGACTTGTAAGGTGGTACCTTCAGTTTTAACAGTTTGAGATCGTGTACATCCCTCAAAAAGCTATAAAGGGACAAGCATTAGTAGATTTCTTGGCAGATCACCCGATACCTGATGATTGAGAGCTAACCAATCAACTTCCTGATGAGGATGTAATGGTTATTGAAGTTCAACTTCCATGGAAAATGTACTTTGATGGTGTGGCACATCGAGGTGGAGTTAGTGCTGGCGTGGTGTTTGTCACTCCACAAGGAGAGGTTCTCCCATACTCCTTTACTTTGACGCAATATCTCTCCAACAATATTGCTGAATATCATGCGTTAATACTTGGACTTGAAATGGTTATCGACATAAAGGACCTACAATTGCAAGTCTTTGGTGACTCTCAGCTAGTGTTCAATCAACTCTTGGGAAGTTATGAGGTCAAGAATCCTGAGCTACGCCCATATCATGGTTATGCTCAGAAATTGATAGGATGGCTTAGAGATGTGAGCCTTCAATATATACCGAGGAAGGAAAATTGAAAAGTCGATTCCTTGGCTTCTCTAGCTTCAACTCTAACTCTTCTGGATCAAACACAAGTTATTATACGCCAAAAATACGTAGTACCACCGCCAAATGAGGATGAACATGTAGAAGATCAGCTTGATCATCTCGTTGCTATTTCTGAAGCCGTGAAAGAAGATTGCCAATAACTAGTTATTGACTACTTGTGTTATGGGATACTTACAGAAGATCCAAGGAGAAAGACTGGCATCCATCATTATGCGCCTTGATTCCTTTACTACAAGGGCACACTATATAGAAGATCATTTGAAGGAGTACTTTTGTGATGTTTGGGGGCAGAAGAAGTAGTCCAAGCTTTGCAAGAAGCACATTCAGGAGTATGTGGATCACATCAACCTGGACCAAAGCTACACTTCCACATAAAAAGGATGGGATATTATTGGCCGACAATGGTGAAAGATTGCTTGGACTATGCTCGAAGATGCAAGGCTTTCTAGTTTCATGCAAATTTCATACATCATCCTCCTGAAGTACTATACCCGATTGTCGCATCTTGGCCATTCGACGCTTGGGGACTAGATGTTGTTGGACCACTATCAAAGTCTTCTGGTGGACACTTGTACATCTTTGCTATAACAGATTACTTCTCAAAATGGGCCAAAGTTGTTGCTCTCAAAGAAGTGAAGAAGGAAAATGTTGCTAACTTCATCCGAGTAAATATCATATACCGTTTTGGAATTCCTTGCGACATAATAACGGACAATGGCAAACCATTTGATAACAAGTTGATGAACAAGATATGTGATCCCTTCAGTTTCAAGCAGCGTAAATCTTCTATGTATCATGCTACCGCTAATGGCCTAGCTGAAGCTTCCAATAAGACTCTATGCAACTTGTTGAAGAAGGTCATCTCCAGATTTAAAAGAGATTGGCACGAGTGAATGGAAGAAGCCTTATGGGTGTATAGGATGACTTATCGCACATCGACACAAGCAACCCTATATTCACATGCTTTTGGATTTGAAGTAGTCCTACCACTGGAGCACCAAATACCTTCTTTAAGAATTGCTATTCAAGAGGGGCTCACTGAAGAATAAAATGCTTGATTGCGTCCGGCAGAGTTAGAGGCACTTGATAAGAAAAGGCTGGAAGCTCAATAAAATCTGGAATATTAACAAGCTCATCTATCTCGTGCTTTCAACAAAAAGGTTCGCTTGAGGTGCTTCCAAGTTGGAGATCAAGTACTTGCAATAAGGAGGCCCATTATCACTTCACACAAGTCTGGGAGCAAATTCACCTCAAAGTGGGATGGGCCATACATCATACAAGAAGCGTATTCAAGTGGCGCTTATACGCTTGTTGATGCAGATGGTGTGAGAATTGGTTACATTAACGCAAAGTTCTTGAAAAGGTACTATCCTTGAAGTAAAAATGATGCTCCTTAAGGCACAAGCATAAATTGCATGTCACTCCTAGCCCGCAAGAATATAAATTGTGTACGGCTTCTAAAAAAAATAAAAAATTATCCGCTAGGTTGAAAATCTCGTAAGAGGTGGCCTAGGCAAAAGTTAGGACAAAAATATCTTCTAGGTTGAAAACCTCGCAAGAGGCAACCTAGGCAAAAGTTAGGACCCAAAAGAAAAAAAAATTACTCCATCAGAACTACGTGATGACTTGATCATCTTCACTGAGGTACGTAGGCGCTTAGAATTTTATTCTAGGTTCAGTCACATGAGTGCAAAAAGATACATGTCCCCGCTTGATGTGCTACATGAAATTTTGATCTACAAGTACTATTTTATCAAACTTTGGACTTTCATCAAATATTGATGGCTCGATGGGGGCAAGCCTCTATGGAATATGCACTTCTTCAACAAGATTGGAAGTCCTCAAAGCCGCTAAGTCTATAAATTGAAGCCCTCAAATCCACCAAGTCTGCAGGTTGAAGCCTTCAAATATGCCAAGTCTGCAGGTTGAAGTCTTTAAATATGTCGAGTCTGCAAGTTGAAGTCCTCAAATCCACCAAGTTTGCGGGTTGAAGTCTTCAAATATGTTGAGTTTGTAAATTGAAGCTCTCGAATCCACCAAGTTAGCAGATTGAAGTCTTCAAATATATCGAGTTCATAAATTAAAGCTCTCGAATTCACCAAGTATGCAGGTTGAAGTCTTCCAATATGTCGAGTCTGCAAGTTGAAGTCCTCAAATCCACCAAGTTTACAAGTTGAAGTCTTCAAATATGTCGAGTTCATAAACTGAAGCTCTCGAATCCACCAAGTTAGCAGGTTGAAGTCTTCAAATATATCGAGTTCATAAATTAAAGCTCTCGAATTCACCAAGTCTACAGGTTGAAGTCTTCAAATATGTGTAGTATGCAAATTGAAGCTCTCAAATTCAACAACTTTGTATGTTGAAGTCTCCAGATACTCCAGGTCTGCAAGTGGAAATCTTCAAATTTTCCAAGGCTTCTCGAGATTACCTTGCTAAGGGTGGGAATAGGTGTCTGTCCCTTTGAGACATAAGATCACCTTCTTCATGGAACATCCTTTTGAACAAGAATTTCTACAAAAGAAGAAGAAAAGAAAAGGATAACACAAAGAAATCACAAGTAGAGGAAAGAATATTTACCCGTCTAAAGTGAAATTTGAACCAACTTCAATGAAATATTCGTACAAATTTATGAAGCCTTTTGCCATGATTTTTACACATGTTATAGCTCTCGTGGTCCTCTTTCCAAAGGAATAAAAAGCTCATGATTTTGGCACTCCTAGCCCGAGTTATGAATTTTCTTTCACAGGAGCGCAAAATTGAAGAGACGGATAAGGCAGAATTTGAGGCAACTTTGAAGAAGAATTTGTACCAAACCGTGAAGCCTTTGGCCATGATTTTTATACATCATGTAGATCTCGGAGTCCTCTTTCCAAGAAATAAGAATCTCATGGATTTGAAACTCCTAATCTGAGTTATGAATTTTCTTCCACAGGAGCACAAAACTAAAGATACGAACGAGGCAGAATTTGAGCCAACTTTGAAGAAGAATATGTACCAATACGTGAAGCCTTTGGCCGTGATTTTTATACATATTGTAGATCTCGAAGTTCTCTTTCCGACAAAATAAGAAGCTCATAGTTTTGGTACTCTTACTCTGAGTTATGAATTTTTTCCACAGGCGCGCAAAACTGATGAGACGGACGAGGCAGAATTTGAGCCGACTTTTAAGAAGAATCTGTACCAATTCATGAAGTCTTTGGCCGTGATTTTTGTACATATTATAGCACTCGTAGTCCTCTTTCCAATGGAATAATAAGCTTGTGGTTTTGGCAGTCCTACTCTGTGTTATAAATTTTTTATCACAGGTGCGCAAAATTAAAGAGACGGACGAGGCAGAATTTGAGCCGACTTGGAAGTTGAATTTGTCAGTCTCAAGGTGTCGAAAGCAGTGTTAAACTCTCGCATCTTAAGTTGAACCTTCATGAATGATATTTGTTTCAAGCCTATAAAAAGAGAGGAGATAAAAAGATGAAAAAAAGGAAGAAAAATAATACAAAAAAATTACCTTGTCGATGATGCTTGAAAATCAAGTTCCCAAATTTTGTGAAAGGACTCGCAATATTGAAATAATAGGGAGCAGACCCCTATTTATAGATTTGGATGGGGGAATTCCCATTTCCATGATGAAATAGAATCAAGAAAAGTTGTTAAGTCGGTGGTAGAACTCCTAGGTTGAGTGAAATTGGGAGAAACTGCAAGTTTACAAATTATACAAAAGTAGTCTAATCCTAATTGAAAGACTACAAGCTACTGGCGGTGGACAATTGACTCATTTTTCAACTCAGGATTGCCAACAGGCTTCAGCTTGTCTTCAAGAAAGTGATAAGCCTCCTTTCTTATGTTTGAGTAAGGGGATCAGATGTATATCATATCTCATATTGGAGTTCATCACTTTGAGCCACCAGGAGGCGTTCTGCCCTTTATTTGGGAGGTTACTGTTCAATTGAAATTTAAATCAAATGAAAAGGAAAAGCTAGTCTAAATATATTTGATAGCTATTGAACTTGGTCCTATAAAATGCACTATATTAATAGTACTTCAAACCTCGTCACTAATGATTCTATACCTCGAGAAGTTTTGAAGTGGGGGGGCATTTGTGCACAATAAAATTTTACTAAAGGTAAATTCGTAAGAAATTCAGATTATATTAAATTCAAAATATATTAGTCCAAATAAATATTATGGATTAATATAATTGAATTAATTAATTAAGTCCAACAAATATGAATTTAATTAAAGTTTAATTTTTATTGGGCTAGTCCATTGAGTTGGGCTACAAATGATGAGCCCACGTAACCAAGCCCAAGATGTCATCTTATTCTAGAGGCACAATTTGACGTCACGTGTCAAATAACGTGGCATTCCAAGTCAAATGAGAAGTCAATAAAGTCATGCCACGTATCAAAATGATGCAGCATGCCTAGTGAATTCAAAGGTCAATTAAGACGCGTCATGTGTACAAGTGACATGTTCCGACCAATCAAATATCGTCATGTCACTCAAATTTAATTGGCCGAAAGAAGCATGTCTTTACCACAACTCCTCCATTCCACAACTACAAATAGGGGTCTCCATAATTCAGAATAGAGACCTGAATTCTAACAAGAAGCCAGAGAGAGCTCGTGGATCAAACGCTGCAGATTTCTCTACAAGCTACAAGTTCAAGCATTCAAGCACCCAAGTTCATATATTCAAGATCAAGACCACCAGATTCAAGATTAAGCTCAAAAGCCCTTGAATTCAAGTACAAGTCAAGACCAAGTTCATCAAATTCACAAGTCAAACTCGATTCTACCAAATTCAAGAACAAGCTTTTATCCCTTGAATTTATATTCGGAAAGACGAATCAAAAGGATTTATAGAGATTGTAACACTCATATGTTCAAATCAAATACTGCGATTATTGCGATACTTTTGGTCCTGATTATTATTTTCCGCGACTAGAATTTTATTGCTACACATATCTTTTGCAATTTTAAATTTAAATAAGTTTAAAGTTAAATTAATTTTGAATAATTATTATCTACCAAATTAAATTTAATCGTCAAATGTCATTATAGATGTATAACAATCAATTGCTATAAAAGTCAAAAAAAATATAAAAACAAGTAAAGCACCTATAGAGGTTTTATTGTATATCTGCAATTTAAATTGTCAGTGTCTGAAATTTCAAGGTCCAAAATCAAGAATAGTTCAGCCGGAAAAAAACTCATATATACTATATTAGATACTATATTATAAGTTATACCAATAGATTCTAGTTTTTAATACCTACCAATATAATAAACTCAAACAAAAAGTAAAAAAGGGCTAAAAACCAAAAACAAAAATCGAATTTTTGAAGAAAAAAAGGTAAAAGGCGGTAAATAAAAACAGAAACAGAAATTGAAAAAAATCCTAGAAAAAGGTTGAGGGGTATGAATAACCTAAAAATCTCTCCCGTATCTTTAATTCCCTTATTTTATTTCTTTCTTTATCACCTTTTCCACTAACAATTGTGATTTTGTAGGCTTAAATCTAGGGATTTATCAATCAACTAAATATATTTTTCCTCCTAATTCGTCATTTTCTTTCATAAAATGTACTCATTCTTCAAATATACACCTTTTATATTCATTCTCTCTCCTAAAATATATTTCAATTTTTGAAAGAAAATCATTCCCCAATTATATACACCTTTTTCACTAACAAGTTCAATTTTTGAAAAGGAGTTCATGTATTTTTTGTCTTTATGATATAAAAACTGATACTAAATAATGATGTTTGTTAATAGAATAATTATTCTTTACTCTATGAATATCAATTTTATACCAAATTGAATACCAACTTGTATATCGAATTGAATGATTTTGCGTATGCAATGTGTATAGAATAGGTGAGAATGATTGTGTATACAATGTGTATAGAATCTGATTGTATAATGATTCTTGTGTAAAGTATAGTAGCATAAATTGAAGGGTAAAGGACAAAAATAACATCTCGCATGAAATAATTGACATTGAATAGCCCAAAAGGTTAAAATACCATATTGTAGCCTGTGGACCCACAATTTTGCGGTTGAAACCTCTTTGCTCCGTGTTGTTCTCTTCTTTTTTTTTTTTTTTTTATTTCACAATTTTTATTTTGCTGCTTCCTTTTTTTTATGTAGCATTTGTTGACTTTTCTTCTTTCTTTTTTTTCTGATTTTTATTGCTTTTTTATTTCTTTTTTTAATTATATTAAGTGTCTAAGAAAATCTGCTCTCTCTTTACTGCTTTTCTGTTTCTTTTTTTTACTTTTTTGCTCTTTTTCTTAAAAAAACAATCAAACACATACAATAAAAATGTATATATTGATACGATACAATACATATTGACAATACATATGTCTTGATACAGGTTGATACGATACAAATCTAATACAATACGATACAAATACATATTTGATACATATATACAATACAATATAATACAATCGTGATAGAAATATTTTTATACAACAATGATACAGCTTCTATGTACATCCTATACATATACATACTTTATACAATAATGATACAATTTCTATACACATTATATCGATACATATTCTATACAACAATGATACAGTTTCTATACGTATTCTATACAAATACATATTATATACAATAATTATGCAGTTTCTATATACATACTATTCAACCTAGAGCTGCAATAATTATTCAGATACATATCCTATATAATATATACAGTTTCTATACACATTCTATACAACCTTTAACTGCAATTATTATATTAATACGTATTTTATACAACTATATAATTTCTATACACATTCTATACGCTTCTGATATATATCTTATACAAATTCATATTTTATATAATAATTACACAGTTTTTATATAATTGTATTTAATTAATTTTAAAAAAATATAGATTTTTTGAGCCAAAAAAAATTGTAGCAAAACACACATACAAAAATTAAACTATTTAAAAAATGGGCCAAAATAGCCCAAATTTTAAAATGGCTAATGGATGGAATTACTATGCTCGAATGGCCACCCCATGGCATTACTTTGAAATTGATCATTTGGGTGAAATTTCTTTGGCCTAATGGATATGGGTGTCCTTTTCCCTAAATTGAATACCAATTTTATACCAAATTTTATATCAATTATATACCAAATTGAATATCAATTTTATACCAAACATAATAATTTTGTGTATACTATAGAATAAATAAATTAAATGAAAAAATTTAGCTTATTTAATCAAGTTTGAAACATGATAGTTAGTGGATCCCAATGCGTATTTATTGCACAGTTAATAACTCATTGTAATTATCTTCCTTAAATTACAATGAGTTATTTAGTGGATCCCAATTTGAATTGCTTCCTTAATTAAGTATCATTAAAAAAAAATTACATTAAAATTTAAAAAAATCACAATTAAATGCAATAAATAAAATAACAACTAATTTTAAGATTCTGGTATGACTTGTAATTAAAATGATATTTTAAGAATTAAAAAAAAAAGTGATGTATTTGGTGTAATAAAGAATCTTAAAATATTATCTAGGATGTTTTCTCTAACTCATATAGTGCCAATTCCACTTGTTACCCGTCAATACTATTGGCAGTTACTAGTGGAGTCTAGAATGGTTTGTTTGGTATGTTAGAGCTAACACAAATACTTGGTTTCTGTCACTTTAACTTTAGGGTTCTTGACAACTTTTATATAATTTATTAACTTCCCCAATGTTACAATGTCTCATATTGTGATTTTGTTTCTAAATAGGAGGCTGTTGGTGTTTATATTATTTTAGCAGAAAGATGTTGTATATTTGGGCATATAACAGATTAGAACTTAAGTCAAATACTGTCTAAAGTTCACCAAACATTGATTACAAGTAAAATACTCTTATAAAACCGAAAATAACATAAATAGCAGGGTAAACAAGTTATAAAAGAAAACATAACACATACTTCAACTAGAAAATAATTTCTAGAATATCGTCTTTACCTTTATGGGTTGCAAGTAGAGTGAGACCGTCGACTCTAAAGTATAAACTATCTAAATAAGTCTCATTACTAACATTTCAAGGATCTTATATCTGTACAGAGCAGAAAGGCAAAATGGAAGATAACATAAAAGAAGTTTACCAACTTCTTAACAGCAGAGGCTTGACCCTTTGATCACCAGGTTTACCATTGCTTTTAAAATATGGAGTCAAATAGAATAAAAATCATACATTTTTTCTTTCCTGAGTCTACTTTGGAGAGGAATTCCTGGGAACTATCCATGAAGCTAATTGATGCTCCACTTCTCCCCAGTTGTGCACTTTCTTAACCATGGGATGCCCATTAAGTGACTCACTTTTCGACCATGGGTATGAATTTTCATAATCAAAAAGAAGAACCTTGATTCCAACTTCCGCACATTCGATAGCATACCTCGGGTTGTCATCAATCAAAACATTTGCTCCCAAGGACCTAGCACAAGCAGTCAAATAGCATACAGTCATAAAGGGTTTCACAGGTCTAAGAATACAATATATTGAGACAGATAAAATGGTCTTCTAGCTAGATACAAAAACAAGGGGGTTATCAATCTTCTCCTTTGTAACATTATGTGAAAAACTGAAAATGGCAGATCTAAGGTCAAACAACTTACAATAAGAAGCGTTTAAGAGGCCTAAGGAAAACCGATATAATGAGACTGCCTAAACGGTAAACTAGCTAGATATCAAAATGATATCAATCTGCTGCTTTATGACATTATCTAAAAATGGCGAGGCATTGCAGAAAAATAGAACAAAGAGAATTACAGATAAAAGCAAAACCCGAAAGGCAATCATTGATGATATATACCTGCAAATATCTGATTTGGCTATAGACTGGCCATTCAGTGCAAAGTGATTGCCGAAGTGCATATCCTGAAACAACCCAGGATAATGCCTCTCAATCCACTCAATTGTGTGATCCTTAATGGCATTTTGCCGGGACCTATCAAAACATTGGTCAAATTAGTTCCTAAGCAAATGTTCCGTGCAAAAGGTATCAATTAATTGAAGCAACAAAAGGGTCCTCAAACTACGTACGTCACAATTGATAGGTTACAGAATCTAGACAACTTTTGAAGAGTCTGTCGAGCACCGGGAATTGGATGAATTCCGGTCTTGAAATAAGAGGTCTTGAAGAATTCATGGACACGGATATCAGCTGCCACAATATTTATGTAAGGTTAAAAACAGAAATGTTCAGTCACAGATGCCATGCAGGTCGAACCACAAACGCATAACCTTGTATAATATACAAAAATATCACATTGAAAAACTAAACGAATGCATAAAGCATCAATATCAAATTAATCTGATGCATGCCATATGTGTAAATCAATTGCAGCAATCCACACCCATCAAGTTTTCAGTTATTACTACACTAGAAAACAAACAGCAAAAAGTTGGTTTATTGCATTTTTAACAATTTCAACTGCCAATTAAAGTCTTTTCTATAGTCAGTATTTTTTTATAGGTTATTGTCAAAGTAGTATAAATTCAATTAAAATGAAGAAGAGCAAAAGAAGTAATGGAATAGGAAACAAAGGTGCGGCAACACAATACATTAAGAAAGCACCAGAAGAGAGATACTTGTTCGGAGGAGCAGTGCTGCAGAGGCAAGAAGAGCATATGCAGAAGTAGAAACGTGCAAAAAGAGAAAAAGAAGCAAGGTTGGAGCCTAAACAGGGAAGGAAAAAATGGCACACGAAAAGAAGCAGTAGTAGAGAAGTAGAAGACAAAAAAGAAGAAAAAAGAGTGCAGGAAGGAAGAAGCAACAGGAGACCGCAAAGGCAGAAACTGCAGAAGAAGAGATAGCAAACTAACCCAAAAGATGAAGAAAGAAAGATGGGCAACTGTACTCGGAGGCTGGAGTGCAGTCCAAGCAGTTAGAAGATGGAAGCATTCAAAGTTGAAGCCTGGAATGCAGACAGGCAAAGCCGCAAAGGATGCAACAGATATGACCGAAAGCCTTAATCCTCTCCTTTTCTTTAGACCTTTGCAAGGGAACAATAGCTTAGGAAAGGACACCAATTACAGTACTAAAACACTCCATGTCGATGTGCTTTGTTGCAATCACTTTCACACTGTTACCGATAATCTCTTTCAGGAAATCCATACTTTTTAGTGTCTCAATTTCAGTTTTTTTTGGGGGGAAGGGGCTGCTTTTAATCCCTTATATGCTAGTAAACTAACTTAAAGAGTGAAAAAATTTGTCTATGAAATCTTCCAAATGCAGGATGCTGGATAAGATAATATAGTGATCATACAAGAATGCCAAGATAAAATTCACAGTAAGTCGTCTTTGACAGAGTGTTTTTTGAGCCATTGCAGAAGCATTACTTTCAAATCTAATTGGAGAAGATGAGACTAAAATGAGACCACAGTGACGATTTTATCAATGGAAGGAACTTGGTCATAATAGCATATCAGAAAAAAAATAACGGAGCTTAGTCACATTTTTTCTGACAACAGTGGCGTCCAACTATTCAACGGGGTACCTGCTATTTCTCACTAGCACAGGAAGGGACTTTTATTCACTTATATGCTATTAAACTAACATAAAGTGTGAAGAAATTTGTCTATCAAATCTACCAAATGCAGGGTCCTTGATAGAGTATACAATGATCATATAGGTAAGGTGATAAAAGAATGCCGAGATAGGATTCACAGTAGGTCATCTTTGACAGAGTGTTTGACCATTGTGCAGAAGCATTACTTTCAAATCTAATTGGAAAAAGAGAGATTAAAATGAGACCACAGTGACGATTTTATCAACGGAAGGAACTTGGTCATAATAGCATATCAGGAAAAAATACAGGAGCTTAGTCACATTTTTTGTGACAACTGATGGTATCCAACTATTCCACGGGATACCTTCTATTTCTCACCAGCACATGGACCCGATAATTCTGCCCCTCAAGGGTTAGGCAAATGGGAAAAAATCACCTATCATTTTTTGCCTCTATTGGATATTTATTTTAAAGACCACAATTGTGGTTGGGGGTTAGACCATGACCATACTTGTACATATATGTCACAAAAGAGAAAAGCATGGCTGCGGACATAAATCTTAACCTTCCTTCTACTAGGATTTGAACCCTGGTCTCCAAGTTTTCTAACCGCTAGGGAACACCTTTGGGTGCAACTTAGTAGCAATATTATGACCAAAAACAAAATAAATCTCACTTAACCTAAACTGTACCCTAAATATCAGCACCACTTTATCACAAAGAAGAGCATACCAAATGTCTCCATAATGAAACGGATAAATAAAAGGAAATAAGTCAACTGAAAGGAAAGATCCAATAATACCTTCATCTCTTGAGCACTTCCATATCTGCAACGATTAGAGAAAATGTAGCTCAGAAAAGCACAAAGTTGCAGGAGAAGGGATATATGAAGATAACCAAACAAGTTATACCTCCTCAGTTACAGCAGTATTTCGTAAATTTCACAACCATTCTTGGTTTACCTATTTAACTTTTTTGATAGGTAAAAGTGGGTTCATTGTTAATACTAATTAGCACTCAAGTAGACGACCATTTGCGAGAGAAGCCAATAGACATACACAAAAGTCCACTTTCAAAAGCAACGAAAACACAGAACCCAAAATGACCCTACTACCAAAATATACAATTCCTAGCAATACAATCTACCTTCCTGGATCCAAACTAAAACCTTTTCCCTTGATTACTTCCAACTACCATAATTTAAACCACACTTTAGAAGTCTTAATTCATGTTGTTATCTTGTACTTTATCTCTTTTTGTTGTTCTCGTAATCAGTCTTCTAGCCATCTTACATCAATTTGTCATGACTCCTTGCCCTATCTTCACTTCCACCCCAAGAGACTTCCAAAGTTTCCCAATATCTGCCATTATGGCTTGTGCATTCTCTTCCACTATGTAATCGAATGGAAGTTCTTGTATTATTCCAGTAGGTGAGCAATGAATAAATACAATACAGTAGCTGCTCACTAAGGAAAGAAATTAAAAGAGATTCCTATAAATCTGCTAAGAGATTCCTATAAATCTGCTAAGAGATTCCTATAAATCTGCTGCCTAAATATAGCTATGTATATTACTAAGATTTAAGTCTATATACATTCTGTAACACTCCCCCTCAAGCTGGAGCATATATATTGATCATGCCCAGCTTGTTACAAAGATAATCAACTCGAGTTCCATTCAACGCCTTTGTGAGCAAATCAGCTACTTGCTCTCTTGTCTTCACGTAGCCAGTGGAAATCAAGTTTTCCTGAATCTTCTCACGAATAAAATGACAGTCAACCTCAATATGTTTAGTTCTTTCATGATACACCGGATTTGAAGCAATATGCAGAGCAGCTTGATTATCACACCCGAGTTTTGCTGGTGTTTGATGTTCCAACCCAATTTCAGTTAGAAGATGATGTATCCACATAATCTCACACGTACACTGTGACATAGCTCTATACTCAGATTCTGCACTGGATCGAGATACAACACTTTGCTTCTTACTCCTCCATGAAACTAGGTTCCCTCCAACAAAGACACAATAGCATGTAGTCGATCTCATGTCAATTTTGGATCCAGCATAGTCAGCATTTGCAAAACACTCAACACGAGTATGACCGTGGTTGCTATACAATATGCCAAGTCCAGGTGCTCCTTTCAAGTAACATAAAATCTGTTCCAAAGCTGCCCAATGTTTGACCGTGGGAGAGGACATAAACTGGCTAACAACACTTACCGCAAAAGCAATATCCGGACGAGTCACACTGAGGTAGTTTAACTTCCCAACTAACCTCCTGTATCTCTCAGGATCATCAAAGGGATCGTCGTCATCTTTCATAAGATGCACATTAGGAACCATTGGAGTACTGCAAGGTTTAGCTGCCAACTTTCCAGTATCTGCAAGAAGGTCAAGAATATACTTTCTCTAAGAAAGAAAAATTCCTTTCTTGTTTCTATTTACTTCTATTCCCAAAAAGTATTTCAACTGACCCAAGTCCTTCGTGTGAAACCTAGTATGCAGGAAAGACTTGAGGGAAGAGATCCCCGCATAATCACTTCCTGTGATGACAATGTCATCAACATATACAACCAGCAGAATAGTGCCAACTGTTGATTGCCGATAGAAAACTGAGTGATCACATTTGCTCATTTTCAACCCAAACTCCTGAACTACCTCACTGAACTTGCCAAACCAAGCCCGGGGACTCTGCTTCAAGCCATACAAGGATTTCTCATGGGGATATGATGATGTGCATGGGGTTTTGGGTTTGGCGAGCGGAACAATGGAGGAGCCTCACTTTTGGATTTTGCTAGGGCTTTTGGGTTGGTGGTAGCGAACTCGAGCTTCCCGAAGAAGGAGGAACACTTAGTTACCTTCCGTAGTTCGGTGGCCAAGACGCAGATAGACTTTTTGCTCCTTAGGAAGGGTGATAGAGGTCTTTGTAGGGATTGTAAGGTGATACCCAGTGAGAACCTTTCGACCCAGCATAAACTCTTGGTGATGGACTTGGAGATTAAGAAAGTGAGACGGAAGAGGAGGGTGGTTGACCGACCGAGGATTAAATGGGAAAGTCTGACTTCAGCCAAGGCCTTGGAGTTAGGGGAGAAGTTGGTGACTTCGAGGGCTTGGGAGAGTAGGGGGAATGCGGATAGTATGTGGGAAACGACTTCTAGTTGCATCAGGGAGTCGGCTAGAGAGGTGTTGGGTGTCACGAAAGGCCGCTCTGGCAAGCATCACGGGGACTGGTGGTGGAATGAAGAAGTAAAAGGGAAGGTGGAGGCAAAGAAGGGGGCTTACGTGAGGTTGGTCGAAAGTAAGGATGAGGAGGAGAAGCAGACGAATAGGGAGGTGTATAAGGTAGCTAGGAGAGAGGCTAAGTGGGCAGTTACGGCGGCTAAGACAACAGCTTTTGAGAGCTTATATGTAGCTTTAGAAGGTAAGGGTGGGGATAAGAAGTTGTACAAGCTAGCCAAGAAAAGGGAGAGGAGGGCTCGGGACCTTGACAAAGTGAAGTGTATCAAGGACGAAGATGGTAAAGTATTGGTGGAGGAGGTTCTCATTAGGAAGAGATGGCAGTCATACTTCCATAAACTATTGAACGAAGAAGGGGACAAAAGCATTGTGCTGGGGGATTTGGAGCATTCGGAGAAGCAGCGTGATTATGGTTATTGTCGGCGTATAAAGGTTGAGGAGGTTATAAGGGCTATTGGTAGGATGCATAGGGGTAGAGCGACGGGGCTAGATGAGATCCCGGTGGATTTCTGGAAGTGCATAGGTGGGGCAAGTTTGAAGTGGTTGACGGGGCTGTTCAATGTCATTTTCAGGACAGCCAAGATGCCTGAAGCTTGGAGATGGAGTACGATGATCCCTTTGTACAAGAATAAGGGTGACATTCAGAATTGCAACTACAAGGGTATCAAGTTGTTGAGCCACACCATGAAGCTCTGGGAGAGGGTGGTGGAATTAAGGCTAAGGAAGATTGTGACTATTTCCGAGAATCAGTTCGGCTTCATGCCTGGACGCTCGACTACCGAGGCTATTCCCCTTGCGAGGAGGATGGTGGAGCAGTATAGGGAGAGAAAGAAGGACTTGCACATGGTATTTATCGACCTAGAAAAGGCTTATGACAAAATTTTCAGGGAGGTTCTTTGGAGGTGCTTGGAGGTTAGAGGGGCACCGGTGGCGTACACTCGGTCGATTAGGTACATGTACGATGGTGCAAAGACTCGAGTCAGAACTGTGGGCGGGGATTCGAAGCATTTCCCCGTGATGATGGGATTGCACCAAGGATCGTCCCTTAGCCCGTTTCTGTTTGCCTTGGTAATGGATGTTTTGACAAGACAAATCCAAGGAGAAGTGCCATAGTGTATGTTGTTTGGGGACGATATTGTTTTGATTGACGAGACTCGTGAGGGAGTTAATGCTAAGTTGGAAGTTTGAAGACAAACTCTGGAGTCTAAAGGGTTCAGGTTGAGCAGGACGAAGACAGAATATTTGGAGTGCAATTTTAGCGGCATGTCTCAGGAATCCGGTGTGGAAGTGAGGCTCGATACGCATGCCATCCAGGGGAGAGCTTGCTTCAAGTACCTTGGGTCTATTATCCAAGGAGATGGGGAGATTGACGAGGATGTTACCCATCGTATTAGTGCAGGGTGGATGAAATGGAGGCTCGCTTCAGGAGTCTTGTGTGATAAGAAGGTGCCTCCTAGACTGAAAGGCAAGTTCTACAAAGTGGCAGTTAGACCGGCTATGTTGTATGGGGCAGAGTGTTGGTCAGTCAAGCACTCTCATGTTCAGAAGTTGAAGGTAGCGGAGATGAGGATGTTGTGTTGGATGTGTGGGTTTACTAGGAGGGATAGGATTAGGAATGAGGATATTCGAGACAAGGTGGGAGTGTCTTCAGTAGAAGACAAGATGCGAGAAGTGAGGTTGAGGTGGTTCGGGCACGTGAACAGGAGATGCAGGGAGGCTCCGGTGAGGAGGTGTGAGAGATTGGCTATGGATGGTTTCAAGAGAGGTAGAGGTAGACCGCAGAAATATTGGCGAGAGGTGATTAGACAAGATTTGGCGCAGTTGCGGCTTACCGAGGACATGACCTTAAATAGGAAGGTGTGGAGGGCTCGAATTAGGGTAGACGGTTAGTAGGTAGGTCTGCTTCATACTAGTAGGTAGGGTTGTGCACTAGTTAGTAGTTGTAGGTCTGCTTTTGTAGTTTCTTGTTCTTCAGTTTTGCTGCTTTCGTAGGGTTTCATGTGGTTCGGGTATAGTACTATTTTGTTATAGTATACTTCTGTGATTGTTTGTTGTCCTTTTACTGTGTATATCTCTTGTACTTTTATTTCGACCTCTTATGGTCCTTTTTGGTCTTGAGCCGAGGGTCTATCGGAAACAGCCTCTTTACTTCATCTGAGGTAAAGGTACGGTCTGCGTACATTCTACCCTCCCCAGACCCCACTTGGTGGAAATACACTGGGTATGTTGTTGTTGTTGTTGGATCTTCTCATCTATCTGTCCTATAAAAAAGTAATTCTCCCTTCTCTTTTTTCGAACTTCATCAAATTGTGTCCACTTCCCTATAAGATTTAATAGTACGAAAAAAAAGAGTCATGTGGCATCTATTTTTATTTAATACAACTATTTGTTGTGCTCTTTGATCAGGAGATTTACTGATGTAGCACTCCCAACTTCTCATTATTTTTGTTCTTACAAAAAACAAAAACAACCAAATTGTCTATTTCCCATATCCAATAGTAAATGAATCACGTTATAGCTCTTCTTCTAAATTGGGAAGGAGAGGCCACTTTCTGTTCTCATAATCCCATCAAATGAGTGGAAAATATTGGTAAAACCGTTCCGGAGTGCTGAAGTTTTAGTCGCATAAATCTTCATCAGGTTGTCAGTTGAGGTAAACCCCCCCTCCCTCCCACCCTCTCTCGTGCTATTAATTTCTTTGCAGTGCCCGTTAGGCAAATATCGTACATTGGATCACTAATAGCTTGGCCAAAGTAGTCTTATATTCAGTGTTGCCAAAAGTGAAAAGCATAGAAAAGCACCAAAAGCCAAAGACGTCTTGTGACATACCAAACAATGCAAGACAGTAGATAAGCATGATACCTTGAAGAATTCATAGACATGATACTCAGGCACCGAATGGTATGATGAGTAACGATCTGCAATAAATTCGTTGAGAGCTGAAACAAAGTTCCCAAGGACTGCAAACCAGCAAAATAAAACAGATAAGGATGACAGAAGAGCACACACAATCAGTTTATGTTAGAGACATAACACAAATTTTTATGCCAACATTCTGTGAATAAGGCAAGCAACCTTACATTCCACAATTTCATATGTGTTTTAGATAAGCATGATTACAGAACTACGCAAAAATGTTGATAATGTACTTTTGGGAGATTTATTGCAGTGACTGCAAAGAAATGAAAGAATCCAGCATGAACCACAATTCTAACAACCTTGAGGGGAAAAAAAAGTTCTTTTACTTGTCCAGTATTCCAAAATAGATTTTCACTTTAATTTGTTACTTTTAACATATCAAAGAATTATCTTTTACCATGTTTTACGCATTAATTGCCTATTCCCCAAATTATTTCCCAAGAACTAATACTAAACATCAATTAATATGGGTATTATAGTAAAACACTCATATCAATTATTGTTTTTTAAATGGTGTGCAAAGTGAAGGGAGGGAGTACCTTCATCAACATCAACAGCTACAACGATTTTGTCATGTACATCCTGGTTAAAGAATGCAGCAGAGCTTCCTCTGTGAGATGGGTCGTTGTTAGTTTCAGAAGGCTTACTAGTGGTAGCTTCCTCAGCATCATTATGTAGCAACAGCGGATGGGGTGGAACAAAAACATGTGCTCGCTGAAATCCATTCATGTACTTGTTGTTGTTACCCGCACAACTTATATTTGAATCATTATTATTAGAAGAAGAAGAACAGCAGGTGCCCCAAAGCCTCACATTGTTAAAAGGGTATTTTCCTCCCTGTGGATCAATGGAGGTAGAAGCAGTAGATAAAAACTGAAAGCCCTTGTTAGATAATAAAAAGGATTCTTTGGGTCCAACAGAAAAGGTAGATGTAAGGGCCATTAAAGGACGAATCCACCAGCGCTGATGATTATTACTATTGTGAATCGTAAATAAACGCTGCACGCACCTTCTTCTGCTTATCATAACGATACTAAAAAAAATACCCTTCCACACATCTAGCAAAAACTCATGAAAAAAAGGGGAAATTTGAACAAAGAAAACAGCAGACAATGTCCTTATTTTTACTTCCTCAAAAACGGTGTCAACCTGCTTATAAATCAAATGTTCCAATATGGGAAACGGATTTTTTTATCAACTCCAAGAAAAAGGGATCGGAATTAATTATGTAAATTCTCCATTTGCAATATTCAACCAGATGTCTAGAGAAGAAGGGAGTTGCAAAATTACAGGAAGTGAAGGTGGCTCTTCAGCATCCAGCCCTAATATCCAGACATAAATGCACCGGCTCTGGTGTTCCCAATCGCCCTTAAAGAATTAAAATGCACCTAGGCCCCGCAACTTTCAGCTGCGATTAACTTTAGTCTTTTACTTTTTCTTTTTTTTTACCATTTCTCGATTTGCATGAAAGGGTCATGTTAATCTTCTCCGTATTGTTCCAATTTTATTGGATGTTCCTGAAGGGACATTTAGTCGTTTACTTACGAGATTCATTTTCATAATTTACTCAATGCGTGTGTTACACGTATATATGTCGATGATTTTGAAAAGTTATATCAATATTAATAAAATAAAGCTTTGTTTAAATAATTATGTATGAAAGAGTAAAGTTTTTGTGCTTATGAATGGCTAATGTAAATAGTCGTGTCGTGACTTATTTCTCGAGATTAAGACTCAATCCCTCATTTTGAGTATTTACGTTCTATCTTGGAGTCCCCCATGGGTTCTGTCCTGGAGCGATATATGCTCGGAAGGTGTATACGGTAGGCATTGATCATTGCATTTTATCCATATAATTGCATTGCATTATCATTTGGATTGTTGTTGTGATTGAGATATATTGTGTTATCTTTGATATTGAACTGCTGAAATTATTTTGCGTACAGAGTTATTTTGGTATTCTTTATTCGATATAGTAAATACTTAAGCTCGATCGACCTATGATGCCTATTGAGTACAAGTGGATCGTACTCACCGCTACTTTACTACATCCTTCGGATGCAGATTCAAGTACAAGTAGACCCCGCGGCTAGAGTTCGTGTTGTTTGGTATCTTCGAAGCTATAGTGAGCTCATGTGTTCGGAGATTGTCCCGGCTTTCTCTACTATTTATCTCTATTTTCTTTACTTTCTCAAACAATGTTGTAGAATTTGGTTAGGATATTATGTACTTAGAGTCTCTCTTGTATTCGTGACAGCTAAGTCTTGGGATGTTCTTGGGAGTCTTACTATTTGATTTCCTTTTTATTATCATTAATTTGAGTTATTATTGGGTATTCGTTGTGTTATTAATTTTATTGAGCTATAATTATACAATCACATAGACCAAGACACTTATGAACAATAATAAGATAAAAGAACATGTACATTTATTTGCCATAGCAACGTGCCAACTGAAGACGTAAAGGGCGAGTGATCTTCATCTTCCTCTGTGTCACGCCCCGAGCTTACACCCTGGACGCGATATGGTGCTTAAAGTCACAAGTGACCCCAAGCTACCCCATGGCCTAGCATACTACTGAGATACAAACTGAAACATAATGCGGAAGCTAAAACGTGTGTTGAGCTCTTGAAAAATACTATAATAAAATGAACTTTCATAAACTGAAATACAAAGTCATTTGAAAACTGATACAACTATCCTACTGACTGTCTGTGAAGCCTCAACTAACACTGAACTACAGTTAGTTGGGACATGACCCAAAACTATCTCTAATTAATGTATAACAACTGAAATGACTGTTATAACAACTAACTGACTGGAGTTTTCGGAAAAAAGAACTTGTTCCCTGCTGACTCGAAGTTGCGATCTGTCTGACCATGATCCTGGAAGCTAGTACTGAAACCTACATCATGAAATAATGCAGCACAAGAAAAGCATGTGGTCAGTACTTTGAATGTACTGAGCATGTAAGATAATGCACTATGTTTGAAATCATGAGAAAATATGTATATACTGAAAACATAACTGAAAATTGGACTAAGTATAGATGTCTGAGAATGCATAAGTCAAACTGCAGAATATAAGTCTTTTTACTGAAGAGGGTGTAAATCATGTTCCTGAACTATAACTGTGAGATCATGATATTTAAACATATGTAAAACTGTTACTTGGAGATCCATAAACTAAAAAGATGAGTTATGTTTGTAAGTCATGAATTAGTACAACTGAGCTGAAAACCATGAGTCATGCCAAAAATTATGTCTAAAGTAAATCCTTAGAGGAGTTTCTTCTAAGCTGGCCGAAAGAAGCAAGCAAAGAGTCTTACTCTAAAGAAAAAGCCTATTCCTATTCTAGAAATCCTGCAAACTCTTAATCGAAAGTACTTAGCACTCACCGCTACAATTGGCGGAAATTAATTGGCCCTGCATCTATCCCAATGAATTTTGAGCTTTTCCTTAGCCCTCTTCTTTAGCACTGGCTTACTCACAGGAAGTTGGCCTAGCAGATGAATCACTAAAATAAGTGAAAAGATGCAATGACCAAGTAGATAACATGAACTGAATAATACTGGATTGAATAACTGACTACAAGATCATGCAATAATTGAATCTAAACTGTGGGAGCTACTGTTAACCGACATGCCCCAACAGAGGTTAGATAGCTCTTACCGGAGGAAGAGGGTTCAGGTCACCCGTCCCCTTGACCCAGACACGAACTAATCCTTCTCTCTCTCGAATGTATGCTCGGTTTTCGTCGAATCTTTTTGATCACCTTAAAAAATAAACCAGAATTCCGTCTTGACATGATAAATAGTGATGCCCACCTGCAGAGCGTAGTCCAGTTGAGCTAACTATGGGGCCAACTTGTTACCCTAGATGGGAGGGTGTTCATACCTTGCCAAGGGTACAAATACTAGCTGGCGTGGATCCACTAATTTGATGTCCAAAAAGAACTAAGGTGTCAAGCCTGATCTGACGGGTTATCCTTTAGGACCTACTGTGGCGTTGTAGCTTTGGGACTTCTACTAAAGGTCTCAGCCTAAACTGACGGGTGAGCCTTCATCCTCGCATCCGCTCGGTGCTAAGTACTACTCCCAACTAAATATATAAGTAAACTGGCATACTGGATAACTCAAAGCACTGACTTTCTGATAATGCAAAGGAATATTGAGACTGAAAGTATTTAAATCATGTAACTCTGAATAATTAGGCATCTATCTGAAAATGCATGAAACATAAACTGATCGGGTGTTCATAACCACCATCCTAAGAAATTGAATTACTGTTAACAATTCAAGAATCTAAAATAAATATGCAATTCAATATCATAGTTCGAATTTATAGGTTAGGCAACATGCTGAGGGTTTGAGGAAAAATCCATTGTAAAACATTATCGTGAAGAAACTTAAACTTGTTTAGACTGAATGCTGACAAGCTGAACTGAATTTTGAAGGAAAAATTAGATTTTGAGACAATATTGTAAAATCAGGCTAAAACTTGCTTCTCCCGAAAATTCGGATTTTGAAATCTATTTATAAGAATTCAAGTAAAAATCATTCTAACAAGGGTAGTAGTTATGTAGAATCATCAAGAAATCGAATTCATATTGAAACACATATTTGGGTAAGAACCTTCGAATCATAACATGTAAAATCATACTGAAATCTGAAATTTTGGACATGAGGGTGAAAGGAAACGCTCATTGAAATTTCACATACCTATTTAATGGAGAATCTTGAACTGAAGCTTGATAGATTTGATCTTGAAGATGAACCCTGGGTTTTTGCTTAGAAGAGGTTTGAGAGCGTATTGTTTTCTGTCCTTAGATATTTAGTCGAGTGAATAAGAGATTTGGTGACTGACTTAACTTTTAAAAACTCCCTATAAATGAGTTAAATGATGTAGTATAGGCTTAGGAAATAAGAAAAAGACTGATTTTCCCTCAATGGAACGAATTAGAAAAACTGAAATTGAAGGTTCCACTGATGGATTCACTGATCATGAAATAGGTTGACTGATCGTCAATCCAATCGTGAAATTTAGAGGACTTGGTACCCCTCTAAAGGTGATTCCACGAGTGACAAGATGGACTGTTGTTCAAAACCACAACCAGTCAAGTCACTCGTGGATACCTAGGAAGTAAAGCTGAAAACTAACAAACCACGGGTCATTCCACTGACCATGGTTTTGATTGACTGATCGTGGCCCAATCAATAATTTTGGGTGAAATTTTTCAGTCTCAGGTCTATTTTCACGGGTCAAACCACTGGCGGTGGTTCTGTTCCATGGGTCGTCTTCCCGTCCGTGGAAACTGACATTGCTGCAGTAAAATATCCATAATTTTTTACTTTAGACTCAGATTAATGCATGGTCAGTGGCCTTGGAAAGAAGACTCAAAAACCTTTAATTTTGTGGGTACTAGGCCACCTAACTCTTCATATTTTAGGAGGTGTGATCATTTGAAGTTGACACTTGTAGAATCTCACACGAGAACTTAATTGGTTGGGGTGCTTTAAATTTAACTTGATGGTAGAAGTTTCTTAAGACCATGGTTCGTATCCAAAGCACTCACCACACCTGATAGAAGTTTCTTAAGACCATGAAAATAATTTGAGTCTTAGCTTAGAACTTTTGAGGTGTTACAATATCTCCTCCTTAAATCATTCGTCCTCGAATGAAGACTAACTAACCTGAGGTGGTGGGGAAAAGGATGCAATCCCATAACCTGAATTCTAAAGTTGATGTATTGAAACGGTGTCAAGACCTAATTACCGGGCCGTGCGAGCACTTACTCTAAACATCTAGATAGGAGAATCCTTACCCCCTAACCAACAGGCAATGCAAAAATTAAAGTAAAACATAAGAAAATAACTCTTTTTAATACAAGAAAAATCGCTTACAACTTAAAACAGTAAACATCCTTTTACAAACTTGAAATCAACCCTCCCTAGGAATCTGGTCTAAATAGGTACAAGAGCTCTAAAGGAAAAGTACAAAAGTAAAAGAGACATAACTTCCATCATGGAATCGAAGGACAAAAACTGTTGTAGATCATCGTCGTCTGGTACCTAAGAAACATTACTGACCCTGCAACCAGACTATACCCAAAAGGTATAGCAAGAGTAGAATCAGTATAAACACACGTACTGGTAGGCATCATCGGTCGACCTGAATTCATTCCATACCATCATATAAGAAATCAAGAAAAATACACAATTAATTACAATCACTATAATAAATATGATATATAGCTACGACAAGAAATTCATAACTAATTATTCACTTTTTGTGACAAAAATTATATTTCGTGCTTAAATACACGAGGCACATATTTATAGTGACAAAATAGAATAATTCGTTGCAAAATTTTGTCCATTAAAGTTTCCCACCAAAAAATAAATTGGCGCCATTTATTGAGCACTATTAGCTACGAATTCAAAATTATCAGTGACACATTATTTTGTCACTAATGGTGATCTCAATTAGTGACAAATTATTTTTTATCCTGAAATTAGTTAAATTTCGAATACAAATAACTTTTGTCGCAAAAAATATATTGATACATTAGTGACAAATTATTTTTTGTCCTAAAATTAGTTAAATTTTGAATACGAAACACTTTCGTCACAAAAATATATTGATACATTAGCGACAAATTAAAATGTGTAGTTAAACATTGTAAATTTTAACTGCAAAATTTTATATTTAATTGTGACCTTAATTTTTGTCACTAATAATTCAAACAATTGGTGACAATTATATTATTGTCTCTATTTAACCTACAATTTAGTCACAAAGAAATTTTGTCACAAAAAAAGTATATGTTTAAATGGCTACGACTTATATTTCATAGTTGAATAGTGCAAATATTGGCTACGAAAAAATTTATAGTTATAAATTATAAGATCATTAATGTGAAACATATTTTTATCTAAACAAAATAAAAAATAGAGATTTATCTTTCAATAAATATGCACCACACAAGTATAAATTTTTCTAAAATATTGTATATATACTACAACAAGCGATATAGACTACGTCACATAATAGAAAAGATAAAATATCTAAACACTATTAAGTCAGTCTGAATAGAAAGGAAAGAAAGCTTTCAAAACTCTCAAGAGTCTGAACAAATTTTCAAATATTTCGTCATACACATGTCTAATAAAAGACATTTGTAAGAAGCACTACAAGAAATAAATTAAATTGTGGAGTTTTATTTATGGAGGTCACAAGAACTTCCGCTATAATTTTTTTTTATGGATTAATATAATTAAATTAATTATTGAAGTCTAATATATATGAATTTAATAAATCAACTCCGTCGAGCTAGCCTATTTAATTAAGAAAAAATAATGTAATTGTCCACAAGGAGCAAATTATAATTACACACTTATACTTTTTCACTTTGATGCCCCCTAAATTAATTACACATAATGCCCCATTATAGCTTTTTCAGTTAATTATCTCATTTTTTATTTTTTTCCTTTTTATTTCTCTATTTCTTTTCGTTCTTTTCTCCTTTGTTTCTCGTTTTTTCTTTATTTTTTCTATGTTCCTTTCTTCATTTATTTTGTTTTCAAATCATGTAATTTTTTATTTTCTTCTTTCACCATGATGAATTTGGCTTCTTTCTTTTTGTGTTTTTTATTTTTTGTTTTCTTTTGTTCTCAATTTTTTTTTATTTTTTTTTTATAATCTAATTTTGTTCTCAATTTTTGTTGCTCTTTTTCTTTATTTCTTTTATAACTGATATAGTAAACATTCATTCATTTTTTTAAAAAAAATTCTACTCTTTTCTTTTTTTTTTTCTCCATTTTTTTCTCATTTACTTCTTTATTCTTTATTTTTTCCTCCTTTTTTATTTATTTATTTATTTATTTCTTAAATTATATTACTCTTTTTTTTTTATCATAATCTAATTTCATGCTCAATTTTGACTTTTTTATTTTTTAGTTTTATGATTTTTTTCTAATTTTATTTAATTCATTTTTTTATTCTTTTCTCCATAATTTAATTTTTATTTCACTTTTTTTTAAAAAAAATTTTCTTGTGATTTTCATTGAGGTATGCTTTACTCCTTCAGTTTCATATTCCCCAATCATCCATGACACCATAACACTATATCTATATACTAGCATAGTATAATGGAGGACTGTTTCAGTCCTTCAATGAGACAATTCTCAGTTTACCATCATAGTATATCTATATACTGGCATGGTATCATGGAGGACTGTTTCGTTCCTTCAAGGTGACACCACTCAGTATACCATCACAATATATATATATACTAGCATGGTATCATGTAGGACTGGTTCAGTTCTTCCATGAGACATTCTAAGTCATCTATGATACCATGTCGGTGTATTTATATACTAACATGGTATCATCCTTCAATGAGACACTCATTAATCATCCATGATACCATCACAATATATCCGTTACTAGCATGGATACATGGAGAACTGCTTCAATCCTTCAATAAAACATTCATCAATATACCATCACAATATATCTATATAATGACATGATATCATCGTTTAATAAAACACTCTTCAGTCCTCTATGATACCATCACAATATATCTATATACTGACATGGTATCACGAAGGACCTCTTCAGTCCTTCAATGAGACAATCCTCAGTATACCATCACTGTATATCTACGTATCGACGTAGTATCATGTAGGACTACTTTAGTCCTTCATTGAGACACTCCTTAGTATACCATATATCTCAATACTGACATGATATCATAGAGAACTGCTTCCATCATTCGATAAGACACTAATCAGTGATACCATCACAATATATCTATATATTGACATGATATCATCCTTCAATGAGACTCATCAATCCTCTATGATACCATCACAATATATTTATATACTAGCATGGTATTATGGATGACTATTTCAGTCCTTCAATAAGACACCCTTCAATCATTCTTAATTATTTATTATTGTGATTTATTTATTTTATTTTTTATATTTTTATTCATCTAAAATAATTAGATAATATCTTTATATTTATCTTTACATTTTATTTTATTTTTAAAGAGAAATAATTTTTTTTAAAAAGATAAAACAAAATAAAACAAAAAATGAGTCAATAATGAGATCCAACAAGAGTAAAATATTGATAATTTCACTAAACATTTACTCAATAAAAAATATGTCATTTTCTTTAAACTGGATAAAGAAAATGTGTCACATAAATTGGGGCAGAAAAAGTATATAATGACACTTTTTAGTATGTATTGTTGAGCTTGTGCTAGCATGGGGCTCCTATATCTAGTATTACAATAGGCACGATTGCGAATAATATTGAAAGAATATCAATAACTCCATAATTTTTCTAGAATATTTGTTGAAAAAGAGAAAACCTTAATTATTAATTTACATCCATTTCCTCTTTTACTAGTCTAGTATATTAAAAAAATTCTTCTATTTTTATTCATTTAGCCAATTATTATTTTTTCAATTGTACCATTATTATTAAATAAATATTTTCCAATCTTATTAGAGTACTATTAGTTAAATTTAAATTGGGATAATTTCAAATATGTACAATAAAGTAATTAGTTTACAATAAATATAGTCAAATTTTCTTTACAAAAAAAAAATAGCCGCATGTATATGTAATGTATCGCTCGTGTATAAAAGTCATGTAATGTATCAAAATTGTATAAATAGTATATAAATGTGTATCGATATTATATAGAAGTTATGTAATATATCAAAATTGTATAAATAATGTATAAACGTGTATCGATATTGTATATATAGTGCACAAACTTGCATCGAAATTATATAAATGGTGTATAAATGTGTATCGATATTGTATAAATAACGTATACACGTGTATCGATCTTTTTTCAGTCATTATGTCTCTAAATGAAAGCATAATAAACAACATAGCTTTCAACCATCAGTACAACCTCTCCAAACAAGTTCTTTCAATTCTGATCAACTCAAATTCTCCTCTAAACAGTCTCCAACTTTAGATATGAGCTCCCTTCGATGTTTTGAGTTTTTTTCGTATATAATTTGCTCAAAATGATTCACATTTGCGGTACGTCAATTTAAAAAAAAAAAGAGAAAGCAAGAACAAAGAAGAAGCAGAAGAAGCATATGACGACGACATCTAACTTAGAATCTATACAGATTCTAAGTTTTAAAAAAAGATTTCAACAACATAATGGCTTCCAGTACTACGACATTCTGTTATATTGCAAGTTCTTTCAATTCCGACTAACTCAAAATCTCCTCTAAACACTCTCAAATTTTAGATATGAACTCCTCTCGATTTTTTGGGTATTTTGATATGTTATTCAACTCGAAATGGCTCACGTTTGCGGCACGTCAATTTTTTAAATCAAGCGTTTAATGGCCGATTTGATCATGGAAAAAGAAGGAAGGAAGATTGAAAATAGCAACGAATAAAAGAAGAAGAAGAAGAACAACAACAACAAGAAGAAGAAGAAGGAAGAGGAAGGAAGAAGAAGGAAGAAGAAGCCATTAATGGCTGAAGTTGAAGGAAGAAGAAGGGAATGGACAAATGAATATTTCAGGTAATTTTAATAAAGTTGGCCCAATTTTCTTATAAATAAAATGATCGATTGATTATTCTCCATAATTATCCCATTTAAATTTACAAAACATAGTTAATATGCGCAACTTATAATACAAATATTAAATAAATATTTTTTTTATAAGGCATGCAAGGTCCTATTTTGTGGTTAATAATGAGTAATGCATTTAAATGTAAATTAGCAACAACATTTTTAATGTTGATGGGAAACTTAATTTTATCACTAATTATTCCTTTTGTTTTTAAATAAGTAATTATTTTTCCTTTTTATTTTATTTCTAAATAAGTGATTATTTAAGTTTTCAAGAATAAATTGATCGTGTTCTTTCAAATTTGTCCTTGTTTACATAATCAAAAAATCATTAATTAGCAAAGATCACATTAAATGTACAATAAAATTTAATTAAAAGTAAAGTAGAAAAAATGCATTTTATTTTATAGGAGTGAATAATTTCGTAAGATGTGTGCTCAACCTAAAATAATCACTTATTTAGAAACGAAAGAAATAGTTAATTTTTGTGGCTTAAAAGTCGTTTAACTCTCTCAAATTTTAGCGAAAAGCATAAGCGGGAAAAAGTTCCCTCCCTTTTTCTTTCTTTTTTATTGAATCCCCCTGTTTTACTTTCAGGACTCTAAATTCACGCCAATTAGGAGGTCCGGAGGAGTTAGCGTTCCCTCAAACACAAATTAAGGCTTCAAAGTGTAACTTCTTTCCCCTGTTCTAGAAGACTCTAGTTTCAATTGTTTCTTGTTTATGGTTTTAACTCTCCATGTCAAATTATTTCTGTGCTTTACAGATCTATATATCTTTTATAACAAATGAATTTTTGGTTTCTCTATCTCCCTTACTCTTTTGTATCCTTTTTACTTGGTTCCTTCTTTTTCTTTTATTCACTTCTTAGTTCTTCTACAAAATTGAAATTCAGTTGTTCCGCTTGGGCTCGATCTTGCATTGAAAAGTTCTTGGCTTTGATTTGATCTGTAAGTTATTCTTCGTCTCACCCCAAATCTTCAACCCCTCATATTTTTGATCATTCCCTATAGCATAAACTCCATTTAGCTCGTTTGACATAATTAATTAAGTATTAGGTGACACATAATATAATCATGTCATATTCAATCCTCTTCTAATGAGCATTTCAGTATTAAAGATTGTAATAATTTTCAGTTTAGGACTTTGATTTTCCATCCCAAATTACCTCAATGCTTTAATTGTGTTGAAGAAGAGCAAAAGAACGTTTTGAAATTGGAAGCCTAAACTGAAAAAGTTGAACCAAAAATAGAAGAAATTGAACAAATTGCACTAGGTCCATCTATATAGAAGATCGTCTACTGGATTTTTATAGAGCTAACTTGAGTTGTGATAACATGCTTTTGATTCTTGTAGGTGGCCAAATAGACAAACATTTATCCTCTTCACTTTTTTCATACCTTCGCTCGATGTTTACATCACACTAGTATTTTCACAGACTGGTTTAAAGTCTCCATTTCAATCACAGTTTGACTAATCATGTGGATTTTGTAATTGGAGTCTCATGTGAAAGAAATTTAAAGTCAAGTTGTGAATCTTTTAAGAAAATGCTAAAGAATTTAGTGATATCGATTCTTTGATTTTTTTTACAGGAACAATTTATTAATTTTGTGGGAGCTGATTTGAAGGACCGAATTGGTGAACCAGAGATTAATTTGATAGTACACTTTTATAAAAGGTATATGCTGCCAACTATATCTATCTGTGTAGTGATGAAATAGTTTTCAATTTCAGGAGTAAGTGAATGGAATTATAAAACTGGGCATAGTTTGTAGCTACTTGAGGTTCCCGAGGTTTACTATTTGTAATCAGACAAGGAAGATTTGGATTTTCACAAGCATTTACCTGCTTGCTTCATGATAAAAAAGCTTTTTGGCTGTTTAATTTGTGTCATTGCTTAGCCGGTTTGGATTGACTCATTTTAAGTGCTTTTAAGTCAAAATAATTTTAAAGCGCTTTTTATAGTATTTGTATGAGGTAATTTGATTTTAAGCAAAAATAACAATAACAAAAAAAACTAATAACTTATGAACAAATTTTAGTTGCAATGTATGCCTTCTCCTCCAACCATATGATTATCTTAGTGCTTTTTTATCTTTTCGACAATTAAAATTTCGTTCTCTTAGTGCTTGGTAGATTTGATATGTAGTAACACGATTCCTTGAAAATATTCTTAATATGTATCTCAATCACTAGTCTTTGACTTGCATGAGTTTCACTTAGCTCAGTTTGATGTTATGTAATGCCTGAGTTTTAGATCATCTTAGGTAGTGTTAAATAAAAAGTATGCTTTATGAGTGTAAACTTGTAATTTGTTAGGTCTTTTTCTATTTTGTTTCAACCGTGTTCTAATCTTCAGATTACTGTGAGATGAGACTTCATGTCTTCCTTTGGTCTCATTTGAATGTACAAATATGTAGACGAGGTAGAGTAGGTGTTTAGGATATTGATGTTGTATAGGCCAGTGAAGTCTGGGCATGAAGATGACAGGATGCTCTTCATCTTGTATCTTATTTTTTTGGTTCCTTGTGTATTATTTTTGTTGCTAAGTTCCTTGGACACTGCAGAACTCGGATGTCACAGAAGCTATTCAGAAGGTTGCTGCTGCCTATGACTGCAAGATTGTCGAGGGTGTATTGAGCCATCAACTGAAGCAGTTTGTTATTGATGGAAACAAAGTTGTATTGAGTGTGTCCAATCCTGATACAAGAGTAGATGAAGCAGAATTTGAAGAGAATGAGATCTACTCTATTGATATCGTGAGAGCACCGGTGATGGAAAAGTATGGACGTGTATTGCACCTTCGACATCTGAAAATTAAATATTGTGACTTTCCTTATGAATCTCACAGCTTACTTTCACGGGCCTTTTAAAAAATTTACAGCCGAAGTTGTTGGGTGAGAAACAAACAACAATCTACAAGAGAGCCGTGGACAAAAGCTATAACCTGAAGATGAAAGCCTCAAGGTTTATCTTCAGTGAAATCAGTCAGAAGTTTCCTATCATGCCTTTTACCGCGAGGTCAGATGCTTTTCCCATTTTTCATATTCAGCTGTAGTAATTTAGAATTTTCATGATAAGAGTGATGGGTTTCACATATCAAAGAGAATGTTGTTTAGTTACTCTTATTTTAAAAGCAGCTTAAAATAAGCCTATTGGAATAGGCTCTTAATTATATGTGTTTGTATTACAAGTTGGTATCTTGTTCTTATGATGTCTTAAAGATTTGCTTGTTTTTTAGTTTTTTAGAACTCTCTCTTTTTTCTCTTTGTTAGTGACACAAATGAATGAGGTTATAAACAATAATTAATTACCTGTATTTTCTCTTTTAATTCACATCATGTTTGATTCTAATGTGACAAATCCTATCTAGGTTACCTTATATTTTTAATAGTTAGTACTACTAGTTTTCATGAATATATTAATGGAGTTTATGTTGTCAAATAGAGTAATTTGTGATGATATACGAAGAGTTTGTAAATTTTTACTTATGTTTAACTTGTAATGATAATGTTTTTAGTTGCAAATTATAAATAGTTTATTCTCCAACATTTTTTGTGTTTTAAATAGTATGTTGAATTGACTTTCTTTTTTAAAATAGGTGCAGATTCATTTGGAATAAAAAAAGTTTGTGGAAAACTAGAAGAAAGGTCTTGCAAAATGAAGTAGCCTATGAAAAAAGAGATATTAGAGATTCGGTTGGTAAAGAGAGGTCTACCAAGACAATTCTATCATCAAAGATATCAATAGAATTGAGAATAACAACTTAAAATACTCTTTTGCTTCAAACAAGTGGAAGGAGCTTGCAAGATGAAAAAAATCGCAATGATTAAATTATATCATATTTTTCAAGAATCACAATTTTGTCATAGGACATGTTATTGTCATAAATTGACTTCATTTGTGATAAAATATAGTTTTACCTTAGAATTGCCTTCTGAGCAATAATATAAGTCATTTTTAAACTATAAATTAAATTTGTATGTTATCATAATTGTTATTCACTAATCACTATAATTCTAGTGACAATTGTGTTTTGTCAATACAAACAATATTTTTAGTGACAACATGATATATTTCAACTACAAAATTATAAGCCATTTTTATAAAAGTAAAGTCGTCGCTAATTTAAATATTTAGGGATAAAATATATTTTCGTATATAAAAGATTGTCTTTAGTGGCAAAATTAATTTTATTCAACCACAAAATATATATAACTTTAGAGACAATTGACATCGTCACTAATTAAATTAAGAAATTAGTGATGAGGTAATTTTGTCGATATTCATAACCTTTTTAGTAGCGAAAATACACTACCAACTACAATTTTTTAATACTTTTTTGAGAAATGAATTCGTCATAAATACTACGCATTTGGGGATGACTTTTTTTTTTGTAGTTAATATAATATTTTTAGCAACGAAATACTAAGTTGTCTTTATAGACTTCTAGCGACGCACGTTTAGGGATGAAAGTTTGACAATTTTTTTTTCGTCACAAAGTATTTTGTGTGACGAAATATAACTTTTAAGTGACAAAATAATTTGTCATTGATAATAAAATTTGTTGTAGTGAATACTCGACCTTTCAACATTCACCTTACCAATATCAATCCAAGCCTGCCTATCCCTTCTGCTGCCAACTCCACCACTATAAGACGCTATGCTCTGACTCCTAGGACATTCCCAAGTCACCTTAACCCTTAGACTTCTCAAGTCACCTTGACACCTAGACTTCCCAAGTCACACTTGTCATTATCCGACATTTATGCCTATACCCAGACTATTATTTCCTTACCCCAGTCAACTACTATGACTCAACAACTCGGAGTAAATCTCACTACTTAGTGACATAGACTGCACCTATCGTACCGCCACCTACTACTACAAAACCTTCCCAATGACCTCCATGACCATACTCAACAAGTAACAACAGCCAACATTATAATCAGTGGTCTCTTCCTTAGCTTATCAACCGCGCGTAACAAGTCTAACCGACATTAACAATTCTTAGTGTCAACAAACATATATCCTTTTTACATAACCTGGACCAAACAAGGATCCCTAGGACATCATCTATGCCAATAACATGCGACCCCAGTTCACAGAAGAACCACCTTGTCACTTAAGCACACTAACCCGACCCTTCAAGGACCAACTATACGCCAAATAATAATAAATCTCGGCCCTCTCAGGAACCCAACATGTGAAGAACAATAAGTAACAATTAGACCAATAACAATATAATTCCAGACTCTCAGTCTTCCTTCTAAACTTATCAACCACATGGAATAGGTTCAACAACCAACTTAAACAATGAGCAAGTAACAATAGCATATACCCTTTTTATCCTTCTCGGACCGACCAATGATCCCTATACCAACACCTAGTGTTAACATGCAATGTCCGGTCCACCCCAGGACTAATCCCACAATTAAGTGTAACAACCCTGTCTCTCAAGGACCAACCTACACAATCACAAATTTAGCAATCAACCTGGTCCACTCATAGAACCTTTGATAAACACAGTCAATAATGTATAATTAAACTCGTACCAGGCGTGGTACCCGAGACAACCGATATAGAACCTGTACCAGGCGTGGTACTCGAGCCAACAATTAGTATTCCATACCAGGCGTGGTACCCGAGCCAACTGAATATATATCTCATACCAGGCATGGTACCCGAGCCAATCAATATAGAACCTTTACCAGGCGTGGTACCCGAGCCAATCGAATATCACACAAATCCAACAATCAACAAACAATGAACAAAAGCATACTTATAAACCAATAAGCAACAAAACCAAGTTTATTTCACAAGACTGGTAACCGGATAATTAGACATTCATCATCTCATTCCCTAAGCATGCAAACTCACACAATACTAAGCGATAGTACATGAACACATATTGCATATTGGAAAAAACAATAACCATCACCTACCCCAATCCCATGTACATAACTCAATCTTGAATCTCGTCCGAAGACTAAATCCCCGTTCACCCCCTTTTTACACATAACCAGTAGCTATATCAATTCCGGACTACTGCTAAGACAGATACAACATGGGGAAGACCTCCCCTAACCTTGGTAATTCAACCATTCTTGTTATTCTACTCTTTTATACCAAATCATTTCCGAAAACTCCCTTTTTACTAGCCATTTAACTATCCAAAGTATTTTTGGTTTCCCAAACCTTCTCGACACTCTAGTCCCAGAATTCTATCATCATACAACACATAATAATCATAAATAACCCAGAATAAAAATACATCACCCCGATATTATCAATCCCTAATCAATAGACCAACCAAACCATACAATGTTCCTCCAGACTCCGTGCCCGAAGGCCTAACATGAATTCTCCTTTCTGTCTATAACAATAATATGAAATGGAAATAGGTCTAAGTCTACTCAATGAAAAGAACCTAGCCTACCTGGATGCCAAGCAGCTGCACCATGTATATTATGGCCCCGTGAAGGTGTTTCTTGATGGATGACAAGACCAAAATCCATGGTTTCACATTCTTTTAGCTGGAATCTCTCCTGCCCATGCCTCCCAAGCCTTGGAGCAGCCTAGGAGGGTTTTTGGAGTAACCCCCATCTCTTTTTGGGGCTGAATGGGAGAGAATGAAATTATAAAACCCGTTTCTAAGTTTTCTGGTCGCGTCCTTTCGCTATAGCAGCCTAAATACCACTATAGCGGCACCTCCATAGCGGAAGCCGCCCGCTATAGTCGGTTGACCACCTTTGACTTCTGCTATAGCAAAACTTTTTCTGCTATAACGGTCATCGCGGTCACGCAGTGTCAACCGCTATAGAACCTCAGGAAATCTCCCAAAATTGCCTATTTTACAACACACTTTAAAATCATGTCATTTCGAATCAACCCTTTCACGTCAACTTCGATATCGGGAGTTCTACTCACCCAAATTTACTTCCAAAAGGTCCTACGGACTCCCTAACGTCTTAGGTCATGAAAAAGTTAGCTCAACCTTTAGACATTTTACCCAATCCTTTTCTAGATTTCCCTAGACCTTACCTCGCTCAGAATTCATTCGAGACTAGCCTAGCCTAAAATTTTCAACTCCCCAACCCGAAAGTTTTTCTAACTCGTTCTTCACATGAATAGCTCACCCATAACGAGGTGCCGTTTAGTAACGACTGAACAAGTCATTACTATAGATACCAATTTACTCATCGTTCATCCTTGAATGATCCTTAAGGTGACAAGAAAAGAATGAGCCCGCCCCTTGCACCTTACGCTCTGCCATGACAACGTAATCAAAACCTTATGCGAACCACTAAAACTTTTAAAACTCTCAGTGTACCCAACTCAACTGAAAATTTTATTTGATCCCGCTCTATCAAGGAATTCCTTCCTTCGAGCTGAACGAGACTAGTTAGATTACCCGCTACGTTAAATGCTATACCCAGAGTTCTGCTAACCCAAACTCCATTCCGGAAGTTTTCTATGAGGTACTAGGTCCCTCATATATCATGGTATCACCTTACTTCCATCAAACACCATACCCCGAGACACCAAGCATCTCTAAATCACACAACACTAAATTCCATTGGAACCCATCCTGGCTTGAGATTTTTGCCAACTCTCATCTTAGGGAGAATTCTGCCCGGGCACTTACCCCCTAACCGAGGCTATAACTAGCACACCCCCACCACTCAAAGAGCAGTAACACCAGGTATTACCATGGTCAACAAGAGAGACGACAGTGCTAAAGAATCCATTTAATAACCCCACTCCCTCAACTCACCCTACCAATAAGGATCATCAATAATAAACCAGTCAATATTTGCCCTCATAACATAAGCCTATGAGCAGTGTCCAACACTACTCAGTCAATTGCAGGTCATTTTGCCAAATTCTACATGGGTGACTATTCCCACCAATGGTCAATCATAATTTTATCAATACCTCGGGCTACCATATCTACCTTTCCTTTTATCGTGCATGGATGCTAAACAACTCATGCAATAGCTCGCAGCTCAGTTAGTAATTTAAAATGACCCGGGAATGAAAAACAAAATAGGGGAAAATAGCACAGGGATTATGCCCTGCCCATTTTGCTATAGCGGCTTGCATACTACTATGGCGACTCCCAACAGTAGCAGCCCAGAAAATTTACCATTCTCTGCAAAATTCCCTCTTTCCCCTTCCCTATTTTCACATTAACACATAGAATCACGTTATGGTCTTAAAACATAACCTCAAGAGCCACCTCAATTATGCATAGTTGAAAATTTAGCACCACATTATCACAAAATCAGTTACAAAATGCACCAGAACCGCGTACAATAACACATTCCCGCTATTATACACTACTAAACCTTTTTTTTCCTTTTCATGGTTCTCAACCAATCCTGACTGTCCCGAAATTGGAGCTTCCCCACAACCATCAATCCATTTTTGTTTCCTTACCATCTATACCAACGGTAAGTCTATACCCGAATGTAATGCAAACCATTCCAATTAAGGTATACCACAATTTATCACTAAAGCAAATCACAAGTTTTAAAGTTAGAATAAATTTCCTTAAGTCACAGTCATGAGTTATCACAAAAATTTCCTTACCGCAATTCCCGCTATCAAGAAATAATACCCTTTTTTCTCCATGGTTCCCAACCAATCCCGACTGTCCTGAAAGTGGAGTTTACCTACAGTCATAAGCCTTGTTCCCTTACTATTTTTACCAATGGCAAGTCCATTTCTGAATCGTAATACTACTTTACTAATCAATTCAAGTACACATAGAAAGTTATTACCAACCACATCACACAAAATCAAGTTATGACTCCTTCCGGACCAAAATATTCACCACGAGGAAAGCAATTTCACCCTACACGACTGCAGTCATATAAGTAATACAATACACATAGTTTCAAGTTTCAAGCTACAACACAATCAAGTCACATATATTGCTCTCTATTCGCCCCATGGATGACTATTAGTCGGTCACCCATGCCTTACCACAACCTCTCAGGCCAGATACCAATTGGAACCTTTCCGGTTCCAACTTCTTTTACTTGTTTCATTGCGATCAAAGTCCAATAACACCCTTCACTTTGTTGATTTACCAATTAGAATCAAGAGATACCAATTGGACTCAACCCATACAAGCAAGTAACTGAACTGCATGAAAAGGAATGAAGAAAAAAGAGGTGTTTCCCAGAATGCTTCATAGCTTCCCAAAGATTAGATGTGGACATCAATACACCAATCCGCAAGATTCTATTCGACATTTTGCTTTTGTACTAGGAGATCAATAACCCAGGCTCTGATACCATCTGTCAAGACCCAACTACCGGGTCGTGCGGGCACCTACTCTAAACACCTAGATAGAAGAACCCTTACCCCCTGTCCAACATGCAATGCAAAAATTAAAGTAAAACATAAGAAAATAACCCTTTTTAATACAAGAAAAACCGTTTACAACTTAACAGTAAACATCCTTTTACAAACTTGAAATCAGCCCTCCCTAGAA
Organism: Jaltomata sinuosa; assembly: GCA_003996215.1. Taxonomy (NCBI): domain Eukaryota; kingdom Viridiplantae; phylum Streptophyta; class Magnoliopsida; order Solanales; family Solanaceae; genus Jaltomata; species Jaltomata sinuosa. Next base: position 67,672 of record QJPP01004660.1, read on the forward strand.
ATTTGGTCTAAACAGGTACAAGAGCTCTAAAGGAAATGTACAAAAAAAAAGTAAAACAGACACAACTTCCATCATGGAATTGAAGGACAGAAACTGCTGCAGATCACCATCGTCCGTTACCTAAGAAACATCATTGACCCTGTAACCAGACTATACCCAAAAGGAATAGCAAGAGTAGAATCAGTACAAACACATATACTGGTAGGCATCATCCATCGACCTGAGTCCATTCCATACCATCATATAAGAAATCAAGGGAAATGCATAATTAATTACAATACTCGACCCTTCAACATTCACCTTACCAAAGCCCAATATCAACCCAAGCCTGCCTATCCCTTCCGCTGCCATCTCCACCACTATGAGACGCTATGCTCTGACTCCTAGGACATTCCCAAGTTACCTTAACCCTTAGACTTCTCAAGTCACCTTGTCACCTAGACTTTCCAAGTCACCTTGACACCTAGACTTTCCAAGTCACACTTGTCATTACCTGACATTTATGCCCATACTCGGACTACCATTCCCTTACCCAGTCAACCACTATGACTCAAAAACCCGGAGTAAACCCTACTACTTAGTGACGTAGACCGCACCCAACGTACCACCACCTACTAGTATAAAACTGCCCCAATGACCCTCAGGTCCATACTCAACAAGTAACAATAGCCAACATTATAACCAGACCAAGAGTCTCTTCCTTAGCTTATCAACCGCACGTAACAAGTCTAACCGATATTGACAATTCTCAGTGTCAACAAACATATATCCTTTTTACATAACCCGGACCAAAAAAGGATCCCTAGGACATCATCTATGCCAATAACATGCGACCTCGGTTCACAAAAGAACCACCTTGTCACTTAAGCACACTAACCCGGCCCTTCAAGGACTAACTATACGCCAAATAATAATAAATCTTGGCCCTCTCAGGAACCCAACATGTGAAGAACAATAAGTAACAATTAGATCCATAATAATATAATTCCAGACTCTCAGTCTTCCTTCTAAACTTATCAACCACATGGAATAGGTTCAACAACCAACTTAAACAATGAGCAAGTAACAATAAAATATACCCTTTTTATCCTTCCCGAACTGACCAAGGATCCCTATACCAACACCAATGGTAACATGCAATACCCGATCCACCCCAGGACCAACCCCACAATTAAATGTAACAACCCTGCCTCTCAAGGACCAACCTACACAATCACAAATTTAGCAATCAACCCGGTCCACTAATGAAACCTTTGACAAACACAGTCAATGCATAATTAAACTCGTACCAGGCGTGGTACCCGAGCTAACCGATATAGAACCTATAACAGGCGTGGTACTCGAGCCAACAATTAGTATTCCATACCAGGCGTGGTACCCGAGCCAACTGAATATATATCTCATACCAGGCATGGTACCCGAGCCAATCAATATAGAACCTTTACCAGGCGTGGTACCCGAGCCAACAGAATGTTACACAAATCCAACAATCAACCAACAATGAGCAAAATCATACTTATAAACTAACAAGAAACAAAACCAAGTTTATTTCACAAGACTGGTAACTGAATAATTAGACATTCATCATCCCATTCCCTAAGCATGCAGACTCATACAATACTAAGCGATAGTACATGAATAAATATTGCATATTGGGGAAAACAATAACCATCACCTACCCTAGCCTCAGGTACATAATTCAATCTTGAATCCCTTTCGAAGACTAAATCTCCGTTCACCCCCTTTTTACACATAACCAGTAGCTACATCAATTCCAAACTACTCCTAAGAAAGATACAACATGGGGAAGACCTCCCCTAACCTTGGTAATTCAACCATTCTTGTTATTCTACTCTTTTATACCAAATCATTTCCGAAGACTCCCTTTTTACTAGCCATTTAACTATCCAAAGCATTTTTGGTTTTCCGAACCTTCCCAACACTCTAGTCTCGGGATTCTATCATCATACAACATATAATAATCATAAACAACCCAGAATAAAAACACATCACCCCGACATTGTCAATCCCTAATCAATAAACCAACCAAACCATACAATGTTCCTCCAGACTCCATTCCGAAGGCCTAATATGAATTCTCCTTTCCGTCAATAACAAAAATATAAAATGGAAACAGGTCTAAGTCTACTCAATAAAAAGAACCTAGCCTAACTAGATGCCAAGCAGCTGCACCATGCATATTTTGGATCCATGAAGGCATTTCTTGACGGATGACAAGCTCGAAATCCATGGTTTTGCATCCTTTTAGTCGAATTCTCCCCTCCCCATGGCTCCCAAGCCTTAAAGTAAACTAGGAGGGTTTTTAGAGTAACCCCCATTTATTTTTGGGGCTGAATGGGAGAGAATAAAATTATAAAACCCGTTTCTGGGTTTTCTGGTCGCGTCCTTCTTCTATAGCAACCTAAATACCTCTATAGAAGCACCACCATAGCGGATGCCGCCTGCTATAGTGGGTTGACTGCCTTTGACTTCCGTTATAGCTAAAATTTCTCTGGTATAGCGATCATCGCGATCGCACATTGTCATCCTCTATAGCAGTTGACATGGGACAGAACCTCAAAAAATCCCCCAAAATTGCCATCTTACAACACACTTTGAAATCCTAACGTTCTGAATCAACCCTTTCATATCAACTTTGATATCAAGAATTCTACTCATCCGAACTCACTTTTGAAAGGTCCTACGGACTCCCTAACATCTTAGCTAATGTAAAAGTTAGTTCAACCTTAGATATTTTACCCAATCCTTTTCCAAATTACCCTAGACCTTACCTCGCTCAGAATTTATCCGAGACTATCCTAGCCCAAAATTTTTAACTCCCCAACCCAGAAGTTTTTCTAACCCGTTCTTCACACGAATAACTCAACCATAACGAGGTACCTTTTAATAATGACTGAATAGGTCATTACACATGGTAACTGATTTATGACTGAAACATAAATTGAGCTGGGTTCGTGAGACCTGTATGCATACTGAGAGCATAAGAAAACTTATGTGACATGAAACTGAATATCCATCATGATAATTGGTCTGAATTAAGAGTAGGGACTCAACTGAAACTCATAAAGAACGAACCCATTCTTAGAAATCACAGTTAACTTAAAGGAACATAAAACTGAGAGGAATAACTATATGAGAAAACTATCCTCTTCTAAACTGAACTCACTAGCATGGACTGAACTGAATGTAGGGCCTTCTGGCCTTAGGAATGATTACCGGCAGTTCTGAACTGATCTGATATGAGGAGTCTACTATCTTGCTAGCTAAAGCTACTCGATATAAGGTATGAACACCCTGGGAAGGGAGTAAGAACAAGATTATTCTTACCTTAAACAATATGGTCGATTGCCTTTAAGCTTAGGAACACCTTTTTAACTACACTAACTTCTTTGAATACCACATTTTCCATTTGCAACTAAAATTCTCATCAATGCACATATAGATGCTGAGGTATGAGCCTAACTACCTTCTTTCACTATGTTCAAGCCTACCTCGACTAAATCACTTGCATCTAGAGTTATCTCCTAAGAAAGGTATTTTTTCTTATTACGAAAATCAACTAACCTTGAGCTCTAATAAAGGTGTCATTAGTCGCACAAAGCAAAGGCCCACATGTATTTTATCACGACATTCAAGCTTATAACTATGATCATTTTATGGATTTTTCATAGCTGACACTTTTTGAGACTTCTCTCCTCTTCCCTAGCATATCAAGAAGCTGCAACTTCAAAAACTTCTATAAAGGGACACTCTAAAATTTCTCATCTAACCATTTCACATGAATAACCCTTACCTTGCACTATGCCCACACCTACAAGCTAAGGTGGAACCAGTACATCAAAAGAGAAAATCCATTACTCCCCATCTAAGCTACTACTTAGTTCACTCTACTAACACCTATGACAACATAAGCTAAGATTACTGAAGGAATAGGGACGTGGGAGCATGAGCATCACACATGAAGAAATACTTATCGGTCTTGGCTTACACTTAGCATGATCTAGCTACTCAAGATGAGGTCTGAGAAGTCAAGTGCAAAGGTTTGAGTGTCTCACATACTGGACATATAAAGCATGGTTAGAGTAAGAAAATTATAAGCACGAGTTGTTCAAAAAATATAGTCTGAGCATATACATGACACAACATGGTTTCATTAGCCATTAAGGCACATTTTGAGTACTGAACTGAGTACATAGAACTGAGTATACTATGAGACATCAACTTACATAAATAACGAGTCTCATGGCATAAAGCTGGGATTCATAGAATCATAGAGTAAGACTGGAATCACTACCTGAAGCAATTTTTATTTGTTTGAGGAGCTGAGCATGAACATGAATCTATATGGAGTGCATGAACTTAGTCATGAATATGACATAAATACGTATGAGTATAGTGTCATCTTAACTGAAGTGCTAGGAAATCTGCTGGAATAAGAGTGGATCAATATCCCATTATAGCTCTTTCTAGAATTTTATATGAGTTGAGTCACAAGACTTGACTTGGTTCCTCATTCTATGATCTCCCCCTTAGCTCAAACGTCACCCCTCTAAGTATGCAATCTCTATCCCAAATCTACTGAATTAAAACCACACTAAGGGACACAATATCGTCTAATCTCCTAAATTCAGCTCTAAGAATATCATATCATATACATGTCATACCTCAAATTGGAGGGGTAGACAAGAATCGTATGGCCACCTATTACGAGTAATTTATGACAATTATGAAGTCACCAACCAATAAATGAGTGGAAAACTAACATATGATGCATATATATATACCATGGAGTCATTTGAATAAAACCTGTACAATGTGACACTAGATAATGTCTAGGAAGCCTCTAAAGAGTATAAAATGCTATAATACTAATAACTAGCCGGGACAGGCCTCGATGTTACCAACTAGAGATCTTTACATAATCTGGCTCCAGATGAAAGTGAAGCTCACCAAAATTTTAGTTGAAGATGCAAGATAACCTAATGCAGGTGTCTGCTCCCCTATGAACCTGACCCTCTATTTATAAGAAAATACAGTGCCTCGAACGTAGGGACATTAGTACATGTACAATATGTACTGGTATGTAAAGCAGACTGAATAACAAGTAGACAAATATGGAAGCTCATATGAATCAAATGTCAAAACGAAAGAATTATGAGCATACAAGTAATAGATGTACGATATGAAATTGTAACCTATGCACCAACCTTATTAGTTCTTCATATAACATTCAAAGAAGCATTCGTTATAATATAGCCCCTATGGCTTGCCTAGGTGACGTACTTGCACTATAGTTAATACAAATGATCATGTGATGGCCTACCAAAGGCAATCCAGGTCACGTGTAAGGCATATGTTACTCAAGTACTCATTGTTATAATTTTATACGTATAACTATAATTGCGGTCTAATACAGGATACACGCTTTGAGGGCTCACTATAAGGGTCTGCCCAGATGCCATATGTGCCATGTGTTGGCTCGAGTCAAGAGAACTAGTGCATAACATTCCAGCTGACTCCAAATGAAAATAGTACCACAAGGGCGGGTACGCCACAATATTTGGGCTCACTATAAGTGTCTGGTCTCAATCCTGTGTACAAAATAACGTCGCGCGAGTATGTCAAGTAAAACCTATGAATACCCTCCTGTCGCTATCTTTTATCAAGTAACGCCTTAAAAGGCCTATGGCATGTAATCTATGATAAAGATTGTCAAACTATTTAATTAAGATCTCTATATATTACCTAACTTTTTGAATATAATATCACTATTCAAATGCTAGTTCTTGCTTTAACTTATGGCTATATCAAATAGGTTATCACATAAGCTAATATATTTATGCTATGGCCATTTATTTTATTTATAATGTGTGACACATATATAAAACCACGTCAGGTAAATTCTAAGGATTTTAAGTAAAAACACTTACGGTTATGTGAAATATTAAGAAAGTTGACGCGAAAGGAGTAATAAAAGTACGTATAAACTTTAATAATTAAATAAGGGAAAGACACATAAAGCAACTAAAAACTTTGTTTTCATTTTTCATGTAGGCTATTTGACCTTTATAGAGGGAATATGTGACTTAGGGTGGTGCCTTACGGCGAATGGAGTTTTAGCTTCACATACCTTAGATGCTTTCCAAGCTAGTAGTAGTACTGCGAGTTCCAAACAACTCAACACACCTCGGTGTAGCCTTTACGCAACCAACCCAATTATCTACATACACAATATATATATATGTCCATTAATAACTCATAGGTTCACCTAACAATTCATTTCAATATTTTTTCACTTATGCCCAAGGTGTAATCAAATCCCTTAACAAAACTTGAAGTGAATTCCTTATTTTTCATCATAGAAAGTTCAATAATAAATCTTTCAATTAGTAGGAATTTCCAAAAATTCCATCTTATTCATTTTCTCATCTCCTTTAAAAATCTCAATAATCAAGACCCACTTGAATAACTAATAAGAATTCAAATCAAATACCCTAAATATTTATTCATAAACACATCGAGAGTAGGGTAAGAATTGCACATTCTTAAAAATTTGGAGTGTTATTCCTTTAAAATTTTTTCCCCCTTTTCCACTTTCTTACCTTCTTTCTTTCTTTTTTTCCACCCAACATTCCATAAGAAATTAAAAAGTGATCCACCTACTTTAATTATTAATAATTTAAAATAAGGTGGGTCTTTTTACCTTGCTTAATCCCGATAAGCAGCCAACATTACAATATCTATACTCCATAATTGTAGATATGCACAATGATTTCCTTAAATTAGGTGCACCATGTAACTCTCCTTATAGGTTACGAATTATGCTCGCTTAAAGTATTAAACTTAATTCAAAAAATTTCTGAGGTGCTACAATACATCTAGCCTTCACCATAGTTAGCAACTTGAGAATTCTAAACTAGTCACACGTAGCACCATAGAATCTTTGATTACCATGCAATAACATACTACTCTGGTTATACATCTACCTTTCTACCATTCAAGGATCTCCTTTACATAGTTCAAACATGCTCTGAGTCATCTTAACCAACCATGCTTCCTCTACATTCTATCATGGAACCTACACATAACTTATTACTCTTCTCTTAATGCCAAGGGACTTATCAACCCAATACTCACCTTATTGATACATGACTATGGCCACATACTTCAGTCCATCACTATCCCTATCATATAGCTATGATACTTTTAAATTCATACACCTGGCTCTGGGGTCATTCTGCTACTTATGGCCCATAACATCTCAATTCACACTAACTCTTGAGTGACTATACTACCCAAGCGCTTAAAGAACCATACTTTTAAGCTAAGGGCGCCATTCATAGTAAAGTTTCTGAAAGGGGTCTGAGAGCACATACTACTATAGGCTCAACTATAGGATTTATATGAACAAGGTCATACGCTTTTGAATCAGTAGACTTAACGCACTAGTGTGCCACGAAGCAATTTCTCAGGTCATGATGACACCTACAACCCCCCAGTAGGCAAACTAATTCCCGTAGCCCAGAACAATTAGTAATGGGCTACTACCTAACCAATACGCATAATAAATAGAAATAAGCAGAATATAAAGATACGGACAAAGCAGAAGCAACAACCTGAATATATACATAATTAAACTACACCAACCCCAAGACTTGGTATCAACAGTACAGAAGCTTCTAATAGAATACAAGTGCTAGAAGTAACCAAAAGATAAGCACAACTGTCTCCGAATATAAAAAGAGTAACAGTACATAAGATGAGATGTGGTCAAGCCCAGACCTCCAGGCGCTCACCCTAGTCTCGAAGATCCAAAAGCTACACGAGTCTCCAACGCGAACAACAACGAAAGCTTAACTAATATCTGTACCAAAAAGATGCAGAAGTGTAGTATGAACACCAATTTCTAAGCAAGGGGTACCCAGTAAGCATCATCGGCCGACTGAGCGCATATAAGATATAAAAAAAGTAATATAGCAGATAGCAAGAAAAATAGTCACAGAAGCAACAAAGAAAGTACAAGGAACTATCACGGAGAATAAACAACCAAGAGTTATAAGTAAACAATGCTAGCATAGAAGGTATATACACATAGAACACATGTGAAGGAAAAAAAAACACCCGGAGTCCTTGCACAACAATATAAGAAGGAGAGAGTTTAGAAACATGGCGGTATACCGGTAACCTTAAATAAAAGGAAAAGAAGGAAAACAGTTTAACATACTCAAGATAGGATCAACATACATAAGGAAATCATATTACGAATTCAACTTTAAGAAGCAAAGAGGGAGATCAACCTTACAAGTACAAACCTAAGATGGAATAACCAAGACACAAGAACCAAGAGTTACCACTCAAAATCATGCTAAAGAATAGAATCAGGAACCCACTATCCGCTCAGAAGACCACTCAATAGTGCCTCAATAATATAGGACTCACTAGCCCCCTCAATACTCAAGCCCAAACTCGGAGCCTCAACAGGCTAAAAACTTACCAATCCACAAGAACCAAGGACCACAACTAGGTCTATGAGATGACATGAGTAATATAATCTACCTACAGTCCCAACGGCCGTCCATACAACCGAGGAATGCAATCAAGTGAAAACAAACCCTTCGGCTGCCCATACAACCAGAGCGTACACTGAACACACACCAAACAAGGGTGGAGTCTGAGTGAAATATGCATGATAATGTGATATGATGAATCTGTAACCAAGTGTTATCGCAGTGTTGTATGTTACCCCCTCCAGTGCCCCAAAGGTCCAATAAAGGCGGGATCCACGGAAGGACTTCTCCCAAGTACCTCTTCGATGCCGTACATCCCTTCCCTCCGATCACCATCGATCTGTAGCACTTGGTTTGGAATGGTAGGGTCCATGGAGGTCTACTCATAGACCAGATACTAACGCAAAACTCAATATATCTCAACAGTCGGGATCTCATAGTACGTGCTCAGATTTGATCCAAGTCTAGATCAGTAGTAGTACTCTCAATAACCCTCATTAAGGGTGCCCGGAGCGTATCCAAGCCTAAAGCAGTAGTCATGTCTCAATAACCCTCATTAAGGGTGCCCGGAGCGTATCTGGGTCTAAAATAGAAATCAAGTATCAAAATCCCTAAACAGGGTACCCGGCTCGTATCTGGGTCTAAATCCATAGAAAATAATGTCTAGTGCTACAGCCCAGCCTAGCCTAGTATCAGAATGAAGACCAGTAATTAAATCATCATAATATCCCCTCTACTCCGAGAGGTTTTGTAAAAGTCAATTTAAAAGTCCTTTTCAAGTCATGTATCAAAAATGGGCCCTTACCATGCAAAGTTTAGAAAATCATTTATAGTCGGCCCGAAGCCAAATCAGTAGTAAAACATGTAGAAAACCTTTGCATGAATGATATGCTCACAAGTAAAATGATAGCCCAATGGCTCACAAATAATTCCTACCGGCCCTGCACAGGCTCTCAGCTCTACAGCAGATAATAACCAGCCTAAAAGGATATCTCCATGTCTGGGACTCGTGGATATTTCAAAATAACCCACCATCTATGTTCCAGAGTCAAAACAAGGCCACACAGGACCACAAGGGTAATATACAATACTGATACGAATATTACAATCAATGTATGATAAATGGACAGAAAAGGGCGGACAAGGTCTGGGGTACCAACCTATAACAACCCACCCAAGGATGCTAAATAATGCATTTATAGCCTATATATGCAGAGTCTAGGTAGGGAAAGCCATAACCTACCTGTCATCTGATGACTAGCTGAGGGAACGACGTTGTCCAGGCTCGAACTGCTCCGGGAAGCTCCAATTTGCAAAAAACACTAACAACACAATAATCTACATATTAAAACAAGTCTAACAATACCCGTAATACTATAGAAATAGTTGGGTTGAAATTCGGGTCATCAGCGGGCCCATAATTCTCAGAACCCAAAATCGAAAATGAAAGAGCGCACCATGATCACCACACTCCTAAGTGTGCATTCTCAGAATATGAAGAAATTTAACCAGGGGAAATGGCTCAAAACAACCAGCCACTTCAAGAACAAATTGAGAATCAAAGGGGATGAATTTAACGGATTTAAGCAAATAAAACTCACCAATAATGATGGAGGAACGATCAAGGCCAAGAAATTTGCACCCCAACACCAAGAATTGAGTTAAAACAGTGCTTAGACGAGCTTAAAGCCATTATCAATGGAGAAATAAGTTTTTAGAGTGAAGACAACGAAGTTGGGGACTTATATACTGCCCAGGGATCCTTCATCGCGATCGCGAAGGGACACCTTGCAGTCGTGAGGACCACGCTGGCTAGACCATCGCGATCGCGAGGACTAGCCATGCGATCGCAAAAAACAACGGAGAGAAAGCTTCATCGCGGTCGCGACAAGGGACATCGCGATCGCGAAGATCAATGGATCAGACGCTTCATCGCGATCACGAGGAAAAGGGATCGCGATCATGATTAAGGCCTTAGGCATGCACCTGCAACAACAATTTCTGCAACTTTTGAAAAACTCAAAGGGGTATTCCGGGCACAATTGGAAACTGATATTCATAAACTAGTAATGCTAACAGAGTGTAAACAACGTTCCAGACCCAACAGATCCAAAGAAACTTCCATATGAGGTCGTCTCGGAGGAATGTTGACCCAAGTCAACACTAACTGATGCCAACCGAGCATTTGAAATGATCTCGGCTCACCCGGGACCTAAACCAACAAACTACCTAACACAAACTCGACATTCCGGAGCTAACAGCGCTGACGAAATTTCCATCCGAGGCCGTCTTCTTTCAATGTTGACCAAAGTCAACCAAACAAGCCTAACTACCCTGAAAACACAGAATGAGAGAGAATTCCAAGCTGAAAAGCTCCCAAATCCCGATCAAAGGTCCCACTAGACCAAAGTCCATGCTCTGAAGCTAACAGAACTTTCAAAATTTGATTCCGAGCACGTTCACCAAGAATGTTGATTGAAGACGACGATTTTAAAATCCTAAAGCTCTAAAACAAGAGATGGCCAAAAAGACCAAACAAATGGCTCGGGCACCAAACTACCAGTCCCAACAATCCATAAATGACTTGGGGCCGCTACAGGCAAGCTCTAACGGTACAAGAAAGATGAACATGCGTAAATGACCAGAAGGATCATTACATCATCCACTACTAAAAAGACTTTCATCCCCGAAAGTCAGGAAAGAAGGAAAGACTAGAGATCAAAAGAATAGCAGAGACACAGTCCGCACTACTCTCTCAAACACCACGGGTAGCCTCCATGACTGGATGGCACCCAACAGAAAAGAACCCACAAAAGCAACCAAGCCAAAAAACCCTTACTAGCCAAGCAAGAATCCAATTCAAACTTCAAAACACCAAGGGTCTGCCAACCCAAACTAAACCTCGAGAATATCAACCGGAAAACACCGACACAACACCGAAACCAGAGAAGCAAGGCGACCAACGCACAAAACTCGAATCTTCGAAACCACGACCAAGTTTACCAGAAAAAGCCATCACCTAAAATTCTAACTCATGAACCCGCTGATCTGCAAAACCCTTTTATTTCAAACTGAATCCTTTTGCACCACGAACAAGAAACTTCATGTAAGTCGGACACTCAAATCACCATCGAAGCATCAACTTACACACCGGAGATCCATAGTCCCCGCTTATACTTCACTATGAACGAAGCCATCCTTTTCACTCAAACTCCTTCCAAGCCAATCTATAACCTACTATCTTTTGACATCCAAAACACTAATCCAAAGCACATACTCGAAAACTGTAGTAGTTTTACCTTAACTGACCAACGACCAACGGACGAATACCTCTGCTAACATCAAACCCGATAACTGAACCCAACTGAACAACCCATATGAACCCGACTGAAGCTTGCACATCTAAGTTAGGAAAGGGCATGTATGAATACCCTGTGTTGATGGATAAATTTCCAAACTGTAGAACGAAACCAACCTCGCTGAACTGGACCCAATCTGAATCAACTGAATATAGGCACCAGAAAAATCTGCCCAACAGACCCAAACTAGAACCAAGATCTTGTAAGGAGTGTGGTAAACCAACCACGAAGTCCGAAATCACCATCTAAGCTCCAAACTCTAAGAAGTACCTGCTGCTACTCTGAATACCCGAACACCATTCAGATTTGAAATCACCTTACCAATATCACCTCGGAAATAAGTCTACTATCCCATGAATATCAAGTCCAAAACACCCCGTAGGTAAAGGAAAAGATGCCTGAGGTTCAAAGTTGCCATCTAGCCATAGAAATTTTTGCATATAACTTCAACTCATCCCTTTGGCTCAAATCAACCCCTCTACTGTATCAGCACACAAAGCAACCATCCCAAAGCACACAACATACCAAACTTCTAGCCCATACTGGCCGAGTCTAACCAATACTGGAACCTCATATAAAAGACAACCCTTGAAGACCCAACTAAACAAGCATTCCAAACCCTCGGTAACAAAGACGACAATCAATCTCAAAGTACCATTAGAACTTAAAATAGCCTCGCTAGCCTCAACTCGCACAACCTGATCACATATAGCATACACCACTACTGAATCTCAAACTTACACCGCTGAGTCTGTTCAACTATGGTAGAAGGAACCTCGTACTATCTAGGACACCGTTGATATCTGGAATGTCCAGCCTAACTCAAAGGTTAGCCAAGGACTAGGTGTCCAAGGCCAACTGCCACCCCATAACAGAAAATGGGTAAGCTAAGTTGTACGAGCTAAATGCCTTCCAACCCAAGAAGCTGCAACCAAAAGAACCAACCACAAACCATCTGGAGTAGTTTGCTAGCCCACGATTCTGAAACCCAACTTTAAAGTTTCCAACCAAAGCCTTTGTTGAACCCGTATGCTGCCAATGAACCCTTAGGAACCGAAGCCAACTAGGCTTTGAATAACAAGTCATCCAATCCGTAGATGCTATTGAACCCCAAACCGCTTGAAGGAAAAACCACTGCAATCTGTAAATGGCCGAATTAAATCACCAACACACAACCCAAGGCAAACCTCCATCGTCACCTCAGTCAAATACTAAAACACATAAGCACGAATAAAGAGTCATCTCCCTCCTTTTCCAACTAAACGAACCCTTCCTTAGCATATACCAAACTCTACAAACTCCTTCTCAAATCAAATCTGGAGGCATTTCCTTAGCTCCCACACCTACACTGTCCTAACTCAACAAGGCAGGAGAAAATGGGCCGGATGCCTGACTCACCCAATAGGCTATGAATACAACTCAACCACGAGGCTACGGTCAACCCTTAGTCGAAAACGCTAAAGCCAAACTCAATCACAATACTGATTTAAAAGCTCAACCAGAGAGCTATGATTGAAATTCATTCCAACTGGAACCGAGTAAACAATAAGATAACCCGACCGGACAAGAACTGAAGGAGACTATGGGAACAACCCACATACCTGCCAACCTCCTAAACCAACCAAATAAAGAGGGTCGATTCTAATAACCCAAAAAACAAAACCAATCTATGCACGCTAGCATAACCGACACCTCTCAACTTAAGACAAAGCTCAAAACCCCGGCATAACCATCAGTAACACCAAACCAACACAAGAACTTCTAGCAAACGCTAGGAAACAACCTAGGAAATAACCATCTAGGACCGCTCAAGAGGGAAGACTCAACACAAGCCTAGATTCACAATGGAACTGGAAGAAAAACTAACCAGAAAATGGACTAACAAGAACTACCCACGAGCTACAACTCCAGGTAAACACCTCACAAGGATAACTCACTCCATCCACTACTAAGGAATAATCTATCAAGAAAACAACACATAGATACTATAATTCAAGTAGCCAATCAACTAAACAAGTAGCAGGTAAGCATATAAGAAAATAAATGACAGAAGGGATAGAATTGCAACGCGAGCAGGACTATCACAAGCCAAAGGTAGCAGAAGCCTAACCTAGAGCAACGATATCAGGAACCTCTACCTCGGGCCCACTAAGATGGGCATCAAACTGATGGGGTCTAACTCTGGACTGAGTAGTTGAAGTTGAAGGCTCAACCATCCCTCATCGAGGGCAATCTCTAGAGAAGTGACCAATCACTTCATAATCATAACAACCAGGCTGACTGGGATACGAAATCGTGGGGCACTTCCTAATAGAGTGCCCACGCTCACCACACCAGTGACAACCCTTACCAGAACTACTAGCCCAGAAGCCACCTTGAACAACCTGGGGACCACCCCTACTACCCTGCATTCCACCTCTAGCCGATGGCACTGAAGCCCTGAGAGATAACACCTGCTGACCCTGTTGGCTAGAAGATGGAATCATGGGACAGTCCCTAGCAAAGTTCCCACTTACACCACACTGAAAGCAAATCCCAATGGATACATACGGGCAAGGAGATCTCACTGAACCTGACTGACCACCACAACCTACACAACCCAAAATCAAACCTTGAGGAATCTGACCTCACCATAACCACTAAGCTCAACATACCCGGTGCTACTATCCCCTGGGACCTGTGGAGCAACTAAAACTGGCCTGCTAGATAAGAAGCAATGAAACTTATCTCTGGTGTAGAAATTCTTACCTCGAGTCTGGGAACCTCGAAAAACATCCTGGCCACGATGTCTCTTAGCAATAACCTCATAAGCCTCATGACACAAACCCTCGATAGCCCAAGCATGATCCACTACCTGAAGGAAGGTCATCCCAACTGTAACCAAATACTCGGTCGCTAAACGGAGCAGTGAAATCAAACCTCCAACAAAGCTCTGAACCCTATCAAACTCAGATGGCACAGTCGTTACAGTACGCCTAACTATCTCGTGAAATCTCACATCATAGTCCAATACCGACATATAACCCTACTGAAGAACTGGAAGCTCAACCCTAACTGAAGCACCACTCATAGAACCGAGTACTGAAATACCCATTGGAGGACTCAGAGTCCTAGCCACGGTGTCTTGAAGAACTGGGGTCGCTATAAATCCAATCAGAGGCTAGGCTGGCCCTACACCCCCTATCTGATACGGTAAACTCTCACTCTGAAGTCCTGGCACTGACAAAAGCACTGAAGCAACAAGCACAAAAGCCTCGACACCAACCGCTGTCAAACTCGTCTTAGGCATCTGAGAAGGAATGAAACAACCAAAGTTTAGAAGTCAATAGACCCAGGAACGCACGATAAGGAGCCAAGAATATGACACTCTTTCTAACAATGCCTGTAGCCTCCCACAGATAAGATATCGACGTTATCGCACTAATCCGCGAGACTCTACTTAGACACTTGCTTCTGTACCATGACACCAATATACCTAGGGCTCTGATACCAAGCTGTCACGACCTAATTTCTTAGGTTATGATGGCACCTACAACCCCCTAGTAGGCGAACCAATTCTCGTAGCCCAGAACGGTTAGTAATGGGATACTACCTAACCAATATGCACAATAAGCAGAAATAAGCAGAAGCAGAATATAAAGATAAGGACAAAGCGGAAGCAACAACCTGAATATATACATAATGAAACTACACCAACCCCAAGACTTGGTATCGACAGTACATAAGCTTCTAATAGAATACAATGCTAGAAGTAACCAAAAGATAAGTACAACTGTCTCCGAATATACAAAGAGTAATAATACAAAAGATGAGATGTGGTCAAGCCCCGACCGCCAGGCGCTCACCCTAGTCTCGAAGATCCAAAAGCTACATGAGTCTCCAACGTGAACAACGACAAAATCTCAAGTAATATCTGCACCAAAAAGATGCAAAAGTGTATTATGAACACCAATTGCTAAGCAATGGGTACCCAATAGGCATTATCAACTGACTGAGCGCATATAAGATATAAAATAGTAATATAGCAGATAGTAAGAAAAATAGTCATGGAAGAAACAGAGAAAGCACAAAGAACTAGCACGGAGAATAAACAACCAGAAGTTATAAGAAAATAATGCTAGCACAGAAGGTATATACACATAGAACGCATGTGAAGGAAAGAAAAATGCACCTGGAGTCCTTGCACAATAATATAAGAAGGAGAGAGTTTAGAAATATGGCGGTATATCGGTAACCTCAAATAAAAGGGAAAGAAGGAAAACAATTTAACATACTCAAGATAGGATCAACATACACAAGGAAATCATATTACAAATTCAATTTCAAGAAGCAAAGATGGAGATCAACCTTACAAGTACAAACCTAAGATGGAATAACCAAGCCACAAGAACCAAGAGTTACCACTCAAAATCATGCTAAAGAATAGAATCAAGAACCCACAATCCACTCAAAAGACCACTCAATAGGGTCTCAATAATATAGGACTCACTAGCCCCCTCAATACTCAAGCCTAAACTCAGAGCCTCAACAAGCTAAAAACTTACCAATCCACAAGAACCAAGGACCACAACTAGGTTTATGAGATGGCAGGAGTAATATAATCTACCTACAGTCCCAATGGCTGTCTATACAACCAAGGAATGCAATCAAGTGAAAACAAATCCTCCGGCTGCCCATACAATCGGAGTATACACTGAACACACACCAAACAAGGGTGAAATCTGAGTGAAATATGCATGATGATGTGTTATGATAAATCTGTAACCAAGTGTGATTGCAGTGTTGTATGTTACCCCCTCCGGTGCCCCAAAGGTCCAATAAAGGCGGGATCCATGGAAGGACTTCTCCCAAGTACCTCTCTGACATCGTACATCCCTTCTCTCTAGTCACCATCAGTCTATAGCACTTGGTCCGGAATGGTAGGGTCTATGGAGGTCTACTCATAGACTACATACTAACACAAAACTCAATATATCTCAATATTTGGGATCTCGTAGTACATGCTTGGATTTGATCCGAGTCTAAATCAGTAGTAGTAATCTCAATAACCCCCATCAAGGGTGCCCGGAGCCTATCCGGGTGTAAATCAGTAGTCATGTCTCAATAACCCTCATCGAGGGTTCCCGGAGCGTATCCGAGTCTAAAACAGAAATCAAGTATCAAAATCCCTAAACAGGGTGCCTGGCTCATATCCGGGTCTAAATTAATAGAAAATAATGTCTAGTGCTACGGCCCAGCCGAGCCTAGTATCAGAATGAAGACCAGTAATTAAATCATTGTAATATCCCCTATACTCTGAGAGGTTTCGTAAAAGTCAATTTAAAAGTCCTTTCCAAGTCATGTACCAAAAATGGATCCTCGGGGCCATGCAAAGTTTAGAAAACCATTTATAGTCGGCCCAAAGCCAAATCAATATTAAAGCATGCAGAAAACCTTTGCATGAATGATATGCTTGCAAGTAAAAGGATAGCCCAACTGCTCAGAAATAATTCCTACCGGCCCTGCACAGGCTCTCAGCTCTACAGCAGATAATAACCAGCCTAAAAGGATATCTCCATGTCTGGGACTCGTGGATATTTCAAAATAACCCACCATCTATGTTCCAGAGTCAAAACAAGGCCACACAGGACCACAAGGGTAATATACAATACTGATACGAATATTACAATCAATGTATGATAAATGGACAGAAAAGGGCGGACAAGGTCTGGGGTACCAACCTATAACAACCCACCCAAGGATGCTAAATAATGCATTTATAGCCTATATATGCAGAGTCTAGGTAGGGAAAGCCATAACCTACCTGTCATCTGATGACTAGCTGAGGGAACGACGTTGTCCAGGCTCGAACTGCTCCGGGAAGCTCCAATTTGCAAAAAACACTATCAACACAATAATCTACATATTAAAACAAGTCTAACAATACCCGTAATACTATAGAAATAGTTGGGTTGAAATTCGGGTCATCAGCGGGCCCATAATTCTCAGAACCCAAAATCAAAAATGAAAGAGCGCACCATGATCACCACACTCCTAAAAGTGCATGCTCAAAATATGAAGAAATTTAACCAGGGGAAATGGCTCAAAACAGCCTGCCACTTCAAGAAAAAGTTAAGAATCAAAGGGGATGAATTTAACGAATTTAAGCGGATAAAACTCACCAATAATGATGGAGGAATGATCAAGGCCAAGAAATTTTCACCCCAACCCAGAAATTGAGTCAAAACAATGCTTTGACGAGCTTGGAGCCATTATCAATGGAGAAATCAGTTTTTAGAGTGAAGAAGACGAAGTTGGGGGCCTATATACTACCTAGGGATCCTTCATCACGATCATGAAGGGACCTCTCGCGGTCGTGAGGACCACGCTGGCTAGACCATCACGATCGCAAGGACTATCCACGCGGTCACGAAGAACAATGGAGAAAAAGCTTCATCGCGGTCGCTAAAGGACATCAAGATCGCAAAGAGCAAGGGACCAAGCACTTCATCGCGATCGCGAGGAAAAGGGATTGCAATCGTGATTAAGGCCTGAGGCCTGCACCTGCATCAACAAAATCTGCAACTTTTGAAAAACTCAACGGGGTATTTCGGGAACAATTGGAAACCGATATTCACAAACTAGTAATGCTAACAGAGTGGAAATAATATTCCGGACTCAATGAAGTCAACAAAACTTCCATACGAGGTCGTCTCGAAGGAATGTTGACCCAAGTCAACACTAACTGATGCCAACCAAACATTTGAAATGAGCTCGGCTCACTCGGGACCCAAACCAACCAACTACCTAACACAAACTCGACATTTTGGAGCTAACAACACTGACAGAATTTCTATCTGAGGCCGTCTTCTCCAAATATTGACCAAAGTCAACTAAACAAGCCCAACTGGCCTGAAAACACAGAATGAGAGAGAATTCCAAGCTGAAAAGCTCTCGGATCCCGACCAAAGGTCTCACTAGACCAAAGTATATTCTCCAGAGCTAATGGAACTGTCAAAATTTGATTTCGAGCACGTTCACCAAGAATGTTAACTGAAGTCGACGATTTCAAAAGCCTAAAGCTCTAAAATAAGAAATGGCCAAAAAGACCAAATAAATGGCCTGGGTACCGAATTACCGATCCCAGAAAGCCATAAATGACTTGGGACCGCTACAGGCAAGCTCTAACAGTACAAAAAAGGTGAACACACGTAAATGACTGGAAGGGTCATTACATAATGGGCTCCTCTCAAGCCCTTGTGCAGTCTCTCAACTTTTTGGTTCTATCTGAGAGCATTTTACTGACAGGAATCTGAACTTTACTGTTTCCACCACCTCGAAGATGAGGCATGATTGGAGGAATTAAAGTAATGCATGAATCTGCATAGGTTTCTTAAGGAACAGTTCTACTACATGATTTGGAGTATGAAAGAAGGAAAATATTTCCTAAATGCCATGTAGCCTCCTGATTATAAGTGTGGTGCACAACACACCCATAAGAAAGATTCTACTTGTCATGGCTTCACAGATATCCTAGGACACTTGAACTTTGTGCTCTGATACCAAGTTTGTCACGCTCTGAGCCTACACCCTGAATGTGACATGGTGCTTAAAGTCACAAGTGACCCCAAGCTAACCCATGGCCTGGCATACTACTGAGATACAAACTGAAAGATAATGCGGAAGCTAAAACGTGTGCTGAGCTCTTAAAAAATACTATAATAAAATGAACTTTCTTAAACTAAAATACAAAGTCATTTGAAAACTGATACAACTATATGACTGACTGTCTATGAAGCCTCTACTAATACTGAACTACAGTTAGTTGGGACATGACCCCCAACTATCTCTAATCAATGTATAAAAACTAAAATGACTGCTATAACTACTAACAGACTGGAGTTTCTGGAAAAGAGGAACTCGTTCCCTATTGACTGGAAGCTGCGATATGTCTGACCATGATCCTGGAAGCTAACACTAAAACCTACATCATGAAATGATGCAGCACAAGGGAAGTATACGGTCAGTACTTTGAATGTACTGAGCATGTTAGATAATGCACTAACTTTGAAATCATGAGAAAACATGTATATACTGAAAACATAATTGAAAACTGGACTAAGTATAGATGTCTGAAAATGCATAAATCAAACTGCAGAATATAAGTCCTTTTACTGAAGGGAGTGTAAATCATGTTTCTGAACTATAACTGTGAGATCATGATATTTAAACATATGTGAAACTGTTACTTGGAGATCCATAAACTAAAAAGATGAGTTATGTTTGTAAGTCATGAATTAGTTCAACTGAGTTGAAAACCATGAGTCATGATAAAAATCATGTCTAAAGTAAATCCTTAGGGGAGTTTCTTCTACTGAGCATGCTGAAAATACTAAAATAAGTAAACTGATGCAATGACCAAGTAGATAACATGCAACTGAATAATACTGGATAACTGATTACAAGGTCATGTAATAACTGAATCTAAACTGTGGGAGCTACTGTTAACGGATATACCCCAAGCTGAGTTAACTATGGGGCCAACCAGTTATCCTAGCTGGGAGAGTGTTCATATCTTGCCAAAGGTACAAACACTGGCTGGTGTGAATCCACTAATCTGATGTCCAAAAAGGACTAAAGTGTCAAGCCTGATCTGACGGGTGACCCTTTAGAATCTATGGTGGCATCGTAGTTCTGGGACTTGGGGACTTCTACTAAAGGTCTCAGCCTAAACTGACGGGTGAGCCTTCATCCCCGCGTTCAGTCGCTGCTAAGTACTACTCCCAATTGAATATATAAGTAAACTGACATACTAGATAGCTCAAAGTACTGACTTTCTGATGATGCAAAGGAATACTGAGACTAAAAGCATTTAAATCATGTAATTCTGAATAACTGGGCATCTATTTGAAAATACATCAAACATAACTGATCGGGTGTTCAAAACCCACCATCCTAAGAAATTGAATTACTGTTAACAATTCTAGAATCTGAAATAAATATATAATTCAAAATCATAGTTCGAAGTCATGGGTTCGGAAACATGTTGAGGGTTTGAGGATAAAATTCAGTTAAAAATTATTGTGAGGAAACTTAAACTTGTTTAGACTGAATGCTGACAAGCTGAACTGAATTCTGAAGGAAAAGTTAGATTCTGAGAAAATATTGTAAAATTAGGCTAAAACTTTGGGCATGAGGGTGAAAGGAAACCCTCATTGAAATCCCACATACCTGTTTAATGGAGAATCTTGAACTGAAACTTGGAGGATTTGATCTTGAGGATGAAACCTAGATATTTGCTTGGAAGAGGCTTGAGAGCGTACTGTTTTCTGCCCTTAAATGTTTAGTCGAGTGAATGAGAGATTTGATGACTGACTAACCTTTTAAAAACTCCCTTTAAATGAGTTAAATGACGTAGTATAGGTTTAGGAAATAAGAAAAAGACTGATTTGCCCTCAATAGAATGAATTAGAAAAACTAAAATTGAAGGTTCCACTGATAGGTTCACTGGTCGTGGAATGGGTTGATTGGTCGTCAACCAACTCGTGGAATTTAGAGGACTTGATACCTCTCCGAAGGTGATTCCACAGGTGACATGATGGATCGTCGTTCAAAACAACGACTAGTCAAGTCACTTGTGAAAACCTGGGAAGAAAGACTGAAAATTGACAAACCACAGGTCATTCTACTCACTGTGGTTTTGATTGTCTGTTCGTGGACCAATCAATGGTTTTAGGGTGAACTTTTTCAGTCACAGGTCTGTTTTCACGGGTGAAATCACTGGCGGTGGTTCTGTTCCACGGGTCATCATCCCGCCCGTGAAAACTGACAGTGCTGCAGTAAAATACCCATAACTTTTTACTTCAGATTTGAATTAATGCACGGTTGGTGGCATTGGAAAGAAGACCCAAAAACCTTTAATTTGGTGGATACTAGGCCATCTAACTCTTCATATCTTAGGAGGTGTGATCATTTTAAGTTAACACTTGTAGAATCTCACATGAGAACTTAATCGGTTGCAGTGCTTTCAACTTAACTTGATGATAGAAGTTTCTTAAGACCATGGTTCGCATACAAAGGACTCACCACACTAGGAAAATGATCAGTATACTCATGAAAATGATTTGGGTCTTCGCTTAGAACTTTCAGAGTGTTACACTCTGTTTACGATGACTATCAATATTAATGGAAAATTACCCTTGGGTTAAGCCAGGGAAGGGACCTAGCTCATAGACTCGAAAGACTTAACCTAGTGTAGCTTTCCGTTACGTTCATCGATTTTGTACTATTGTGAAGTCACACCCATTACATGAAATCATATAAGCCCATCATGGAATCCACATAGTAATTATTAAATTAGCTTGTGTCTTGTTGACTAACTATATCATATAATCCGTTTTGATAAGATTGAATTAGTAAGTTGATGTTTATTCCATATTTAGTAAATAAAAAAAATTACTTGGGTGAGTACTTTTTAATAAATAATTATTATTTTTAGTGATACTTTTTATTTATTACCATCTATAGCAATACATAGCAATACTATGATAAATCTGCACTATGTATTAAAAGTGAATTATGCATGCAATATAGATATATTATAAGTGTTTTAAAATGTATTATGTTTGTTTGGTAAGAAATTGACACACTGTATTATAAGTGTATTAAAATGTGTGATAAATGTATTATCCATGAATAAATCTTGTATTATATGTGTTTTATAATTATTTTCTGCAATATGTATTAAAACTATATTATAAATGTATTATAAGTGTCCAGTGAAAAAAAAATGCTATTGCTATAAATAGCAAAAATATTTTCTTAATATAACATATCTACATAAATTTCCCAAATAAATAATTCTTAGGCCTTATAACAACAAGCTCATTGAGGAGAAAAAGAAAACAAAAGATGATATGCACGGAGGCTTTATACCATCCTGCTTCTATGTTATTTTTTTATTTTTTTTTGCGTTTTTTGATCTTCTCTTAGAAACAAAAAATAAAATCAGCCAGAATAAATAAAGGAAAATAGTAGTAAATGAATAATGACCAATTCTTACATTTAATTTGTAGTTGTTTGTAGCAACTCTATGCTAAGGGCAATGGCGGAAGCGGTTCCTCTCCAGTAGACTTACTATCCGGTTTATCTAATGCATTGTTAATCAAATTACACGTGTTTGTTTTTCAATTTAAGGGTTAGAATCCATTTAACCAAAGCACCTTCTAACCAGTGGTTAAGCTATAGTGTATTAGCTCTGGATCAATACCAATATGGCAAGTTAGAAGCATTCCCAAATATTATTGTGGATTATATTAATTTAAAATTTTAAAATTAAAATTTAATATTTAAAAACTATACGAAAAGTATTATAAGTTGTAATTTTTCTCATTTTAAAGTTTTCAGAGCTAAATTGGATTAGATTTTAAAATTCAAATTTATATATTTAAAAACTATACAAAAAATACTATAAATTAATTATAATTTCTCATTAGAGGTGCGCATCGGTCGGTTCTATTTGGTTTTATATATTATCGGTTCGGTTTATCGGTTTTCGGTTTATCAACATGCAAAATCGATAACCAAACCAATAAGATATTCGTTATCGATTTTCGATTAATCGGTTTTGGTCCTTAACGGTTCGATTTTCGGTTTAACCGATAAGAAAATGCTTCTATAATTTTTTTTTGCTTTCTCTTATTTTCATCTACATATATACACTACCTTCATGCATAAAAGTCTATACAAATTACAAACATAAGCAAATTCAAATACGTTATTAGTAAAACAAACTTATTTTCTTTCTTGTTAACTAACAAACTTGAATGTAGTAGCAACGCAAGCAATCTCTCAAAAAGAAGTACCCCACCAAATCAACGTCTTTAGAAAGAAAAGAACAATACTAAGACAACAATTATAAAATGCAAAAGAATTATAGGGTATATATTTAAAATCTAAAGCCACTATTATAATTATGGATTAAAATATAGTTTTAGTATAATCTTATTGGGTTATCGGTTTAACCATTAACAAAAATCTTAAAACCAAAATCGAACCGATAGCAAAATAAAAAAATTTACAAAACCGTTAAAAAATCATTAACCCAATAACCCGATATCGATAAACCAATAACATTTTTATCGATTCAGTTTATTGGTTAAATCGATTTTTGCACACCCCTATTTCTCATCTCAAAATTCATGTTGGTTGAGTCTCAAAAAAAATAAAACATGAGTTTTTTTGGACGGATGTATATTTAGTTTGACGAGCTTGGAATTAATTTAGGGGTGACAGTTTACCAATTTAAAAGGTGTTTTGGTTAAATAGATTCTAACCCTTAAATTGATTAAAGCACACGTGTAATTTGATTAGCAATGCACTGGACAAACTGGATAGTAAGTCTACTGGAGGGGAGCCGTTTCCAAGGCAAAATTATGCAATCCATGTTATTTTTAATACATCAAATCAAACACTGCATAAGAAAAATCTCAACATAATTAATGCAAGCATAACTAATACCAGCATTACTAATGCAAGTATTTCTAATACACCATATTTTGCATTATTTTTATACATCCTACCAAATGACTCCTTAATGAGATGATTTATAGCCACAGAAACACCTATGACTTGTTTTAGTTCGCAAATTTCAAAAGTCTTTCTTTATTTCTCAAATTTTGTGCCTAGTCAAACAACATCACATAAATTGAGATGGGGTGTTTTAACTTTCTCAATAGTTAAACCAAATGACATATACTCCCTCCATCCATCTTTACTTGTCCACTATACTAAAAATAGATGTCCAACAATACTTGTCCAGTTTATGAAATCAAGAGATAATTTTACACTTAGTTCCTAATTTACCCTTATCATTAATTATAGTTATTTCCCTATTACATTTTTCAAGTCATTGCATTTATTATATTCAAAGGTTGATATGGTAAAATTACCCTTCTATTTATAATTTCTTAAGAAGTGTGCAAAGTCAATAGTAGACAAGTAAAGATGGACGGAGGGAGTAGCAATTAAGTAAATATAAGCATGATGACCAATTACGTAAACTCAGAGATATTATTGCGTGTAGAAGGGAATAAGAGATCATATAATGTACATGTAACCCTCAAATGAGTATCCCACAAGCTAAGGCAGAGAAATGTATTAGTAGTGCAACATGAATACTAACACGAATACAACAAGAGAAAAATGTTTGATCTTTGTAGCTGAAGACGTTCCTGGATTTACCCTCGGCTCGTGCCTTCCCACATCAATCATGACCTCAAATCGGCAATTAGAGGAGATGCGGCCAGAATTAGAAGACGAAGGAGATGGATCAATTGTTGTAATGACTGATAAATTGTGAAACCTTTCACACGACCCCTTTTGTTGATTCATAGTTTGATAGTACATATTAAACGCATATGACGCATTGCTCTTAACGTCCAGTCCACCACAGGACGAACCATATCCAAGACTAGTGCAATCTGCATAGCTACAAGCATAGTTGATACTGTCTGGCAAGTTGGGGTCCATAACATTAGCATCAGGGGCCATCACACACCATTTCCTAGCTAAATATCTAACGCCTTTAGCCGCTGTCAAACTTTGGTTGTTACCTAAATTGAGTTGGTACTTGATGGCTCCATCATAGTAAAAAACGCCCCAATGTCGCTCAAAATTCCCCGGTTCGATGCTCTTGGCGTCTTCATCCACAAGCCCAAAAAGGTAAATGTCAGGTGGTGTGGGTCGTTTTGGGGTACCTATGCCACGACTAATTCGGTCTAGTAGACCTTGATTGAACTTCCTAGCATACTCAATGTTGGCATTGGAATCACCGTCAGTGGGCCAGCCGATTTCTCCTACTATTATAGGCAGTGACCCGAAACCATTTTTCTCGAGAGCCCAAACGAGGGTGTCATAATTAGCTTCGAAAACATTAGTGTACGAGATGGAACCATCGACAACAGGGGATGAAGTCCCAGAGAAGAAGGCGAAGTCAATTGGGAAATGGGGATCAGCATAGAGGCTAAGGAACGGGTAGATGTTAATGGTGAGAGGACCCCCATTGTCACTTAGGAACTTGACGATCTTCATCATGAGACCATGAATGTCCGATCTGAAATTCCCACCCGAGGGAACTCCAGTGTCTGTCTGATACACATCAGCATTAATTGGAACGGTAACCTTGACTTGTCTTCCTAGGCCTGCTTTGATAAGAGCTGCTTGCACATTTTCGAGGGCAGGATATGTCGTGTTAAGGAACATGTCTTTGTAGTCTTTCAAAAAAGGTTCATTTCCCACCGCAACATACCTTAGAGACGATTCAAAATATATTTGTATTAAACAGTAAGAAGAAAGTAAACAATTTAATAACTTCTTAGTAAGGTTTGGATGATACATTGTCCCAATTAAAATTTTAGTCATGCACGGAGAAGAAATACTATGGTGATATGATAAAAAAGACTCCAAGACAATAATTAGTAATATAAAGTACCTAAATTTATTTTTTCAATTAAAATGAGGAAAACAGAAAATTTAATATGTTTACATATTATCAGTATACATACCGGTTTACTCTATAGATGGAATAATATGTATACATATTAATGTATATCAATATGTATATAACACTCATTTATTTAAATACATTATATTAGTGTACAAACAATATATATATATATATATATATATATATATATATATATATATATATATATATATCATTATGTATATTGCATATTTTGAGCTAAAATTGATATTCATAATCATATTCAATCAACGAAAAATATGAGATATATTTTGAATTTTGATAGAATATTTATTTTAATTTAGAAATGGAAGGAGATAGAATGAAAGAGAGGAAAAAATGGAAGAGAGATCTAGGAAATAGAATAAAAGGAGAGAAATAGAGGAGAGAGATATTATTAGAATTGAGAAAGAGAGAAAAGAAAAGAGATTTAAGGATATGACTACTCAATGCCATTTTTTTAGATTTAATTAGCTAAGTAAATATTTGGTTTAAAACATATTAATTTTATCTAGAAATTATATGTACATGTCAATTCCCCTATAACTAGAAAGATAATTAAAATCTAAAACCTTATACAAATGTTAGATCACAATTTATAATTTTATTATTTGTACAACTTTAAAACTAGAAGTAAAATTTGGATGTAACCTAAATAAGGGACTCATCCCAATAAAACAATTAAGAATGCAAAACGGTGCACTTTGACAAATTAATTGCAGTACTGTTATTTTCTTTTCCCTTTCCTCCTATTGATCCTTGAGAAATAAAATACATATATAATAATATCTCATTATAATCGTTATTAAATTTTTAAATAAACACTATTACTATAATAAAGTTTAATTGTACCTTTTAGGTGACTTGATTGTATAACTATATGTTTTTACCTTGTCAATACGTATCATTTAAGCTCTTGATTGATATTTTTTAATAATTAATATAGTATGTTATTATAATAAATTAAATTATATTAATAACATAAAAATATTTTTACCACTATATATAACTTAAATCTTGTGACAGTAGAGCAACATTAATTTATAAATCACAAGCAGTGAAAAAGAAAAAAAATTTGCAAAATGATTTTCCGTTTTACATATATGAGATATCCATATCATTTCAAAGGTAGAGTTTGATGACATTTTATATATCCACATGTCACAAAGAAAGACATGCATCATCACTTAACGAGACATCACCTTCGAACAGATATTCCATATCTTTTAGTTTACAAGTAAGCTCATGTTTTGCTGAAATTGCAATCTCGTTTACGTATAACAATATAATCTCTTCTTTTGTTTGCAAGTCATCTATCTTTAATTTCTTCTTCTTTCATTTTTTCTTAAAAAATATCCAATTTATGTCCAAGAAAGCATGCAGAGACGAAGGCTGTGCCAATAATTATAACACTTCAATTCCAAGCAAATAGAAAATTACTTATTATAAATTAATTAATTTTATGCCGAATATCAATCTACTGTAATTATTCAATTCATTACTCGAAACTTGAGACTGACCATATAAAAAAAACTGATATAGATTGGAGAATGTGGCAACACTTATTTTCTATGATTTTTATTTAATTTTCCATAGATTGTTAAACCTAATTGCAAACCAACGATATATCAGGGGCGTCTCAATCATATCGAAAGCCTAAAACCACTCTCTAACTAGGGGCCTTAACTTAATAAATGAGTTGTTCTCCATTTATGCTAAAGAAGATTCCATGTAAAACTATATAACTATGTATATATGAAAATATCTATGGGAGCCCCATAATTATGGGACCCTAGGAAATTTCCTAAGTGACCTAATGAATAAGACCCCCTGCGATATATATATATATATACCAGCAAATGAATTTAGAGTTATGGCAAGCTGGAAATTTAACAAACCTGATATCGACGCCATTCTTGGAAATAAAGGAGGAAACATTTTGTTGCACCCACTGTTCAGCTGCACCAACACTGGCTGACAATGTTGCCAACAAGTCATTAGGTATTCCAACCATAACCTGAACACCTGATCTACCCAGTGCCTTTAGCACTCCTGGATCTGCTTCGAACAATTTCACTTTGTTGAATCCGTTCTCTTTTAACAGCTTCACTACGATGTCTGGTGGAAGCGGATGAGTCGCCCGCGTCCCCCAGTTCACGCCTAGACCCTCTGCAATTAAACCTTTTTCGAGCGTTACCAACAAAATCCACAAGAAGAAGATGTTGTGAAAATGACGTTCCATGATATATAGTATAGTAGATAAGATGGCCGCTCATGCATTAATTCTTCTTGTGGGAGGGGTATATATATATCTAATATATGTTTGGAGTTGAATGAGATTGTACGTATTTAAAAGAAAGGGATCAGAACTTTGGAGCAATAAAAAGATACTCCCTCCGTTTTAATTTGTTTGACCTATTTTGACTTGGTATAGAATTTAAGAAAGTAAAGAAGACTTTTGAATCTTGTGGTTAAAAATTAAAGATATATCAAATATACTAAAATGCCCTTTAATCTTGTGGTCTTAAACATGCCACGTGAAAAGTTGAAATTGAAGAGTTGTTAAAAATAAAAAGAGACATTCGTTTTGAAACATACTAAAAAAGGAAAGAAGACCAAACAAATTGAAATTGAGTAGCAGATGAGAAAGAGAGGAAGAGAGAGAAAGAATGTTGAAAGAAAGGAATGGAGTATGAATGCTGGTGACTCCCTTCCAAGGATTTCCTCTACTCAAGTTTTATGCTCAAGAAATGCACCTACTTTACCTACCTACCTTAGTTTGAGCCTCTACTAATTAATTTTCAATTAATCATGTGTATAAACATGTCTTCTTTACGTTTTCTATTCAAAAAGAAGCTTTTGAGATCAGGAAGGACATATTCTCACTTCTCTATGTATGATAAATAGATATTGTCTTCTATTTACCTACCATATATAATACTCCCACCGTTTAAAGATGAGAAAATGGCCAAATGCCTCTCCAATCTATTACTCGATTATCAACTATACACCCATATTTCACGGGGGTCTTATTACCCCCTAACATTTTAAAAGTGGAATTATTACCTCCCTAGATGCTGATGTGGCAAAGTGAGTGTATTTCACTCTCTCAAAGAGAGTGAAGACAAAAAACAAACATTAAAATTTTATTTTTAATATCTTTTTTCATAAATATATATATATTTTTCTTTTTTATTTTCTATTTCATTTCTAATTTCTCCTTCACTTCTTCTTCATAGCAACTTAGTAGAGCATTCATGGCAGCCACCAGATTTCACCATTACTCACCATGAAACCATCGCCATCACTATGCTGATCGACACATCATGAATTGTAAAAAATAATTTCACCCATATTTTTCACAACGTGAAATTATGGACCCAAATTTTTTCAGACCAAAGCAAATTTAAGCTTGAATAAGCTTAATGTAGTGATTCCCAAGTAATTTTCTTCAATAAACATTCAATATTAGAAAAATTTTGGTCCTATATTCAATACCCAAAAAACTCACGAGAATTCTCGTAATCACTTGCAAATATTGTGATTTGATTTCTCTCAGGTTCGAAGCTCAAGCTTCGTCAATGGCATTTTGCAGATTTTTCTTCAAGTTTTAGGCAATCAATTTAGTAGATAAACTTAATTTTAACTCCAAATAATATTTCTCATCTGATTTTAGCAACTAGTCATTTACCCATAAATCTGAAAATGCAATCCCTGTTCTTCATCTCCTTCATACAATTGCTCTTAAAATTTGATGCAAAACAACCTTAAATATTCTCCAAATCACCCCAAATTTTGGATATGAGCTCCTCTTAACGTTGTGGTTCTTTTGATATATTACCCACTCAAAATGAAGCTCATTTGTAGCAAGTCAAAATTTGAACTCAAGCTTTTAAACAAGCTTTAATGGTGGGTTTCAGCTGGTGCTTCACGTTTTCAACCTTGAGCATTAGTTTTCAGTCCACAAACACCTCCAAACAATAATACAAATCTCTTCAAACCATCAATCAGCTCAGCTGCTCCGAATTCAAGAATATAAATTTGAAATTTTCATATGAAAGCTTGTCGATTTCCATGGAGTTTTGGCGTTCTTAGGACTCAGAATTCACACCTATAAACTCAGTCAACCCATTTTTGTAAGCTTCAATTAGTTAGCAATCAACAATGTAATCAACAAGTTTTAAATTTAAAGATCCAAGGGATGCAAACAATTTGAATGATTTTGACCTTCAATGGTGTTTTAAAAATAATAAATAAAAAAGGAGAAAGAAAAAAAAAGTTTTTAATAAAATTTATACATGTCAAACGCGTGGATTTCACCCGTCAACATAAATGTGGTTGTGAGCTTTTAAGGGGGCATATATTTCACTTTTAAAATATTCAAGGGGGTAATAGGATCCCCGTAAAGTATAAGTGTGTAGTTGGTAATCGGATAATAGGTTGGAGGGGTATTTGATCATTTTCTCTTTAAAGATAGTTATCATATTTCCATTTTCGACAGTCAATTTAACTAAAATTTTAAACTAAATTAGATTGGATTAATTCGATATTTTAAAATTAAAATTTATATATTCAAAAATTATACGAAAAACACTATATACTGCAATTTTTTCTCATATCTATACGATGATGAAATACATCTTAAAATATTGATCAAAGTTTATATTATTTGACTCTCCAAAAGAAAGTTGTGACAAATAAATAATAATAAAATAATTACGCCTCAATTTTAATCAAATTGGTTCATACCAGTGGCAGAGCCAGGATTTCTATCTAGGGGGTTCAAAAAAAAGAATTGGATCAAATATGAACGGGTCAGATCAAATATAAGCGGGCTAGATAAAGTTTAATTATTTTATTATTCTACCTCGGATCAAAAAACAGGGAAAGGAGCTGTTTAGAAGAAAAATCATTTGCCTGCAGCTTATATGCTGAAAAGGCGTTGCTAGTGGGACTCAAACACCCGCGCCCTTGCGTAGATCTAAACCTCTTTGCCACTGAATCAAGCCTAAGACTTGTGCTTTAGGGGGTTCAACGTTTCATATGTACACATAAAATAAAAATTTGATCCTATATACGCAATTTATTTTTTTCGTGGAGAAAGTTCGAATGAACCCGACCCCTGAGCTCCATATAGATCCACCCCTGGTTCATACTCTTTCTTTCCCAACGGCTCCTAAGAGCAAATGAAGTTATATTAAAATGAAATCAATGGGAACGATGATTTCAACATAGTGACTGGATTCCTAATGGAAGAGATGATTTCAACATTAATACAAACAAAGTTATAGGATCTAATGTTTCCAATGATTAAAGCTCTATCATGGAACATTAGGGGTGAGAGGTGACAAATGGGCGGTTTGGGTTGAAGTTGGACGGGTCAAGATGGTCTAAACAAATGAATGACTTAATGCTTAATCCTGTCTAAAAGTTAGTTGGGTCAAAATAAGCTAAACAATGGGTCATAATTCAAACCCGCCCAACTTAATACAAATCTATACAATATTCAACATTTTAACAAATAAAAATTCAATTTTACTATTCAGTAAAAAAATTAAAGAAAACATAATTCTTTTAACATTTTTTGCTTTTCCAACTAGAACTTTTTTTCCTACTCCAACCCTACCCCACCTCCCTACCCCTACCCCACACCCACACCCACCCTCCTAAAAAAAATTAATTTTTTTATAAAAAAAATAAAAAAGATTCCTACCCACCCCCACCTACACCCATCCCTCTAAAAAAAATTGATTTAATTTTTTGTTTTTTTTTTAAAAATTCCTACCTCACCCCTGCCTCGCCCCACCTACCCTACCTCCACCCCTGCTCTGCCCCACCTACCCCACCCCCACCTACACCCCCTCCCATTTTTTTTTAAATTTCCTATCCCACCCCCACCTCCATCCTACCCCCACCCTTGCCCCGCCCCATCTACCCCACCCCCTCCCCCCAAAAGAATTAT
The DNA here is from genome assembly GCA_003996215.1 of Jaltomata sinuosa. Lineage (NCBI taxonomy): Eukaryota > Viridiplantae > Streptophyta > Magnoliopsida > Solanales > Solanaceae > Jaltomata > Jaltomata sinuosa. Next base: position 100,024 of record QJPP01004660.1, read on the forward strand.
TTTTTTAAAAATTTCCTACCCCACCCCACCCCTTGCCCCACTCCACCTTAACCCACGCCCACCTACACCCCCCAAAAAAAGTTATTTTATTTATTTTTTTACAATTTTTATTTTTCTACCCACCCCATCCCCTATCCTGCGCCACCTACCCCACCCCCACTGCCCCCCTTGCAATTTTATTTTTTTAATTTAAAAAATTATTTTTTTTCTACCCTAGCTTCTACCCCCGCCCCACTACCAACCCACCACAATCCCAGAATTTTCAGAATTACTTTTTATTTTATAATAATAATAATAATAATAATAATAATAATACTAATAAAAGATTTCATATTTTTCATCATCTCATTCCTTAATACCTTTATAATTAAAATCCAAAAATCTTGAGCAAAAATCTGATTATACAAAGATTTTTTTTTTTTTTTGCAAATTTACAAAGAATCAATTATCCATAAAACAATCAATAGCAAAAAGAATTTGGCTCTTGCATGGGTTAGTTTGGGCCAAAGTAATGGGCTGATTTGAGTTGTTTAGGATAAATGGGTGAAGATGAATTGTGCCCAAACTAGTCCATTTATTATATAGCCCATGCCCAACCCATTAAAATCTGAGCGGGTTGGGCGGGTCAAATAGGCTTGGGATGAATTAACCAGTCCTAAGTGTCAACACCTAAAGTGCCTTTGAAAAGCTTAAACTAATCAAAACTCAATATAATCTTTCTTTTATATGTTTGCAGGAACCATTTGCAACCAGTGAGCCGATCACCATCTACAAGAGACACTTGGGAATGCAAGGTAGTCATTTTAACACCAACAATAAAATATGGACTTTCTGGTCCAGTGACTTTGATGTACATGTTCAAAAGAACACTCAACAATAGGTAACCTTCTAGATATGCAATAAAGACTCTACAATTAAGTTCCAGTTGACTAATGTCTAATTGTACTAATGAGCCTTGGGTTGTTATAAGAGACTTTAATGTATAATCTCAGAATCTACTGAAAAAAGAGGGAGGCAGACCTCATAGAGCTAAAAAAAAGTCTTGATTTTATTTCTTGCATTTCTAACTGTGGGATTGAAGATGCAGGTTTCTCAGGGAATATATTCACATGGTGCAACAATAGAAATACCCCTAACACAATCGGAAGAGATTGGATAGGATGCTCTATAACCCCGCCTGATTTGACTAATTTGAAAAAATCAGTGTCTCTCATCTTGCTAATGTGTGTTCAAATCATGTTCCTTTACTAATTCAGTCTCTGGAAAACTCTAATGACTTTGTGAAATATTTCAGGTTCCTCAATGTGTGGACTGATCACTGTGACTTCCTTAATATTGTAAATGCTAACTGGGAGATGGTAGCTTATCTAATCCTATATAGAGCCTCTACCTAAAGCTTAAAAAGGTCAAATATAGTTTGAGCAAATGGTCTAGAGAAGCCTATAGTGACATTTATAAAGTGAACAAAAAGCTTGAGAATAAGATTGCTGAACTAGAACAAAACATGATCATTGATAACAATGGTGAGACCAGGGCCTTGTTAAAAAACAACAAGGCCGAGTACATCAAATATCTCAAGATTCAAGACTTTATTCTCAGTCAAGAAGCTAGAGTAAAATGTCTAAAGTATGATGATCAGAATACAGCCTACTTCCATAGTTCTCTTAAGGATAGGAGAAGGAGATTGTACATCAACAAGATACAAGATGAACATCTGCAATGGGTGGAAGACAATGAAAATTGTAGTGATGATGCTGTTAGATATTTCAAAGGGATATTCTGTCAGACTCCTGGGTATCAAGATCTAGACGAGCTTAAAGACATCACTCCTATGATTGATGACAATGCCAACATAGAGCTTGCTGCTCTACCCTCTGAAGATGAGATTAAGGAGGTTATTTTCAATATGGATCCTGAGGGTGCTCTAGGTCCAGATGTATGATTGATAAGTTCTTTCAGGTTTGCTGGTAGATTATTACTAAGGATGTGACTAGGGATCTAAAAGCTATTTCCTGTGATGCCTCTCTCCCTAGAAGCATTACTCATACTTGCATTGTCATGTTGCCTAAAATCCCTTCCCTCCAGCATTTTAGTGAAGTTAGAACTATCAATTTGTGTGATGTGATTAGCAAAGTTTTTGCCAAGGTTTTTAATGCTAGATTTAGTATGTTTCTGCCTGAACTTATTAGTGGGAACTAAAGTGTTTTTTTTAAATTTTAGGGCTATTACAGAGAACATTCTCCTAGCTCAGGAGATTATCCATGATATTACTTGTCTTAACACCAATGGTAATGTTGCAATAAAGCTAATTATGTCCAAAACCTATGACAAAGTGTTATGACCATATCTATGCATTCTGATAAGGAGAATGGGTTTTTGTGAGCCTTGAATTGACATGGTTCACATATACATCTCTAGTAATTGGAATTGCCTTCTAGTTAATGGTTCTAGATATGATTTCTTGAAATCTGAAAGGGGTCTTAGACAAGGATACCCTATCTTCCCCTCTTTGTTTATATATATGTTGAGTACTTGTCATTAAAACTTAATAAGATTTCTCTTAGGAATGACTTTATTGGATTTCATATGAGCAAGAAAGGCCCCCTTATTAATCATTTAGCCTTTGTTGATAATGTTATTATTTTCTCCCGTGGTTGTAGGATATTTTTAAAACTCGTAATTGACACACTTGATGAGCATGAGAAGATTTCAGGAAAAATTATCAACAAGAACAAATTTTGTGTAGTTCTGAAGCCAAATGCACAAGAAGATAAGATTACAAGGATTGATGAGATCGCTAGTTTGAAACAGAAGACTCTGCCTATAAAGTATTTTAAGTGCCCTATTTATGTTGGAAAGAAGAAGATTGCTTTATTCACTGAGATGTCTAAAAGAATTACTAGAAGGATAACTGGTTGGCAGTCCAACCTCCTATCTAATAGAGGGAGGGTTGTGCTTATAAAGCATGTTCTATTAGCACTGCATATATATCTACTTGATGCAATCCACCCCCCAAAGTGGTCTTGAAGCATTTAGAAAGGTTGATTGCCAAATCTTTCTGGGAACGTAATGCTAAGAAGAAGAAGTACCACTAGGCCTCATGGGATAAGCTCAACAGACCTTATGATAAAGGTGGTGCTAAGTTTAGAAAACTCCAAGATATATGTGATGCTTTTACAACTAAACAATGGTCAAACCTCAGAACCAGTCAATCTTTATGGAAAAAATTTCTTATGGCAAAATATTTTCAAAGGGTGCGCCCCTTGATCAAGAAATGGTACTCAGGAAATTCACACCTCTTGGAATGCTATGTACAAAATCAAGAGAAAAATAGATCAACACATTTTGTAGAAAATTGAAAAAGAAAATGTCTCCTTCTGGTATGAGAACTGGAGTAACATGGGGCCACTTTATAAATATCTGTCTGAAGGAAGTAAACCTGATAACTATAAAGTTAGAGACACATTTTTTGATGGTAACTGTGATCTAAAAGGTTGGAAAAGAATTTTGTTACATGACATTTTCAACACCATATACAACATTAAGATTATGTTTAAGGACAAACCTGTTTGGACTGCTAACATCAAAGGGGTTTTTAAGGTATCTTTTGCTTGAAAGCTGATAAGAGAAAAGCATGAGAAGTCATGAATTGAAAACATGACTTGGTGTAAATATACACCTTTTAAAATTTTCTTTATTTTATGGAGAGCTGTAAGGGATAAAATTCCTATTGATGTACGAATCATTAAATGAGAATTCATATCCCCTCAAAGTGTGTCCGTTGCAAGAATGCTAATTTGGAGAGTGTTGATTATCTTTTTTTTGGGGTGAGCTAGCTAGTGGTTTATGAAGAATTATATATGGAGCTCTTGGAATCCCAAGTAATAACACTACGTATAGGTAATACTTAATTAACATTTAGAAGAATAAGGGGCTCAATCCTATCAAAGCTCTAACTTACAGATGTCGACCTATCTTTACTTACTGGGAGATATGGAGAGCAAGGTGTACTAGTAAATATGGAACAGAAAGAATTTCTTTGAAGAAATCTATGGACTTAATTGTGTTCAACACAAGTCAAACTATCTTATCTCAATTCCATCAGTTGAACATTGGCTGGGAATGAGGTGATATCCTCTCTCTATTGAACTACAATTTTCAAGTTAAGAAAAGATTTTGGTTGAGATAGACTTTGCCAAATTTTTTATCTATTAAAATTAATTCATATGGAAGTTGTAACGATGGAAAATGTGGTGGAGGTGTTGTTGTTATATACATTAGTAGAAAAATGATTTTTGTATATACACTATCTCTAGAAAAGGGCAATCGTCCGTGGACAGAAGTACAACGTTGTTGTATGGGGTTAAATGGTGCATTGATTACAATTTTCAATCCTTTTTTTTTTGTGGAAAGTGATGCCAAAATTCTGATGGATATGGTCAATAAATGTCAAGACCCTTCTTGGAGGATCAACGATGAAGTTAAAGAATTGGTCAGGTTTAAAGAGCTTACAAACTTTAGCCTTGGACACTATTTTAGGGAAGGGAATCAAATTACTGATAAATTGGCCAACCTGAGCCACAACTACTCTCAATATCAGATGTTTTACAATTTTGAAAACCTACCGAGATAAGTTAAAGGGTTATTGAACATGGACAAATGAGGTTTGCCTAGTTTGCGCACAATTAGGAAGAAGAAATCTGAAATCACGTATGATCCTCCCTAGATATTTGATAAGTGGTACTAGGTTGAGGAGACCTTTCCTCCTTTTGTGCATTTACATCATTTTTAAGTTCTAGGACAGTCCGTTACTATCATCATAGCATTATAAGAGAGGTTTATAGTTTTTGCCAACTCTCTTGATGTTCTCTTTTGGTTGAAAGATGAATACAATGCTTCAATTTTAAAAACACTCAGAGGATGAGAACGAGTCCACTCCTTTACCATTTGTTTTTCAATAAATATCGATATACACCTAGATGAATGATGCGTGCATGCTCTCGTACATATGAAAATAGGGATGAACGTTCGGTTCTTCTATTCGTTTTTTTAAATTTTGATTTGGTTTAGTTAGGTATTTCTAAAATAGTTTTTTGGTGCAAATGAAAAATAAAATAAGAACTAAATTATCAAAGTATAAGACCAAATTTTTATACTTTCAGTTAAAATTTCACATTTTATCACTGCATAGAGTAACATAGTCATTGATAATAATTCACCTGGGTCCAAGGCAAAAGGTAGTGCTAGTAGCGATTTGGTTAGCACTTTATTTAATGGGTTTTCATATTACATGTTGGTGAGTTTGAAGTTTACAATAGAGCTGGCACTAAAATAACTTTACACCAAATTGGTGCTAATAGAAATGCAAAGGTGCAATTATTGATTTAAGAGAAATTTTCAGAAATAGCAAACTTGAGCCCATAATTAAGGAGGAGATAGCAGACATTAACTAATTATGGGAGATAGCAATTAATAAGCTAAAATATTGCTATTTTATTTGTATTTAACGTCCGTATTTTATTAATCAAATACAAATACAAATTGATGTGGAAGAGTGATTTTAGCTGACTTTTACCGTTTAAAAAGGAAAGGATCTTTAATGATTATAATTCCTTCCTTATATCAAGCATCTTTAATGATTATAATTTCTTCCTTATATCAAGAATCTTTAATGATTATAATCCTTCCTTATATCAAGAATCTTTAAAAAGAAAGGATCTTTAAGGATCTTTAATGATTATAACCTATAAAAAAATGATATACAATGGATCAAAAATTCAAGTTCAATATATAAAGGTGTATAAGACAGTCAATCTGTATTTTGATTTGTGTAAATACATATACTTAATCAGCCAAACACACATAAATCATTTATATTTGCATTCGCTTGCATACAACTAATACATATGCTAAAACAGCCAACAAAAATGCATTTCTATTTGTATTCGAATACAAATACATTTGATATATTTGTATGTTAAGTACATATACCAGTTCAGCCAAACACATATAAATTATTTGTATTTGTATTCGTTTTGCATACAACTAACACGTATATGCCAGAACAGCCAACAAAAAATATATTTGTAATTGTATTCGAATACAAATACATTTGATATATTTGTATGTTAATTACATGTACCAGACTAGCCAAACACATACAAATACATTTGAGTTTTTAAATGTGTGTCGATATATATACAAGAGCAATCAAAAATACATTTGTATTTGTATTCGAGTACATTATGTATTACAAATACATTTGCAGGATTGCAAAGTCTAAGAAGAGAAATACATTCTCGTGTTGAAAAGTACAAACATATGTATTTGTGTTAAATTTATGTGCAAAATTCTCAATTTATATTATTTATATACATATAGAAAATTTTAAAAATACACTTAAAAAAATATATATGAAAATGTATGTCTCCTTCTTCATCACGATCTTCTTCACCAAATTGAGATTCATCAAGATCTTCTCTACCATCAGTGAAGTGTGCAACCATCCCACGAAGATGAGTGAAATCAATGAGACTCAACGATTCCAGATTGTTTGCTAACTAATATAGACTGATACATTCCACCAATAAGCTTGTGACCTTTACAAGAAACTTATCCCATATCTTTCTGTCCAGTATCAAATCAAGTCCAAGTGGAAAAATTAAAGGATGGTTGATGATGCAAACCGTAGCCACTCAAATGCTATATTGCTGTAGATATGAAGTTTCTTTGTTTGCTCAGGTCTTGTAAATGGTTGAGAGAAATCTGGAATATGACATTATTTCATATGCTCTATATCAAATTGTACATATGCTAATTGCTAAAGAGATAATCTTTCTTCTTACCAAGTGTTCATCTAAAATCATGGTTTCTATCTTTAACTGTGCGAGAATTGAATTAAAAAGGGAAGTGACGAGTGATAATAAGAAGGAGTTAATACTCTTCTAAATGTATTTGGAATGGTGGATGGGGCCAACCAAAATATTGCTATTTTGCCGTGGATGGTAATTTTTTCAAAGTGTTGTTATGAATTATAATTATGGGCCCAAGTTTGCTATTCTCTGTAGTTTTCTCTTGATTTAACTTGTTGAGTTGGTTGTGCAATATCTGGAATTGGAAATGCAAATTCATTGCGAGAGTTGGTTGTTCAATATCTGAAATTGGAAGTGCAAATTTATTGCGAGATCTAGTGGCTGGGCCAGTTGGAATAAGAAATGAGCGTATGGGCCAAATTTTTTTGACCAAAGTTAAATGGTAATTTAGATTTTAAATTATTTTTTAAAAACCTTAACAAAAGTTCAATTCTTGAGTGAAAGAATCGTGACCCTTAAATTGAACATCGAATTGACGAATCAAAATTTCAAAAAAAGAAAAATCAAAATTGATGAATCGAATTAGTTCGATTCGATTCAATTTATCAGTATTATTCCCACTTTGGCTTGTTCACTATGTTTGATTTCATTTTATTAATCCTAGCTTTATTCAAAAGTTGATGGTATTAATGTTAAGGCAAATAGAAAATTAGATAAAATATCTAGTGGATCAAAATTTTTGACTTAAAATAACTCATTTATTACTTACTCCCTCCATTTTATATTACTTGGCCTCCAAACTAAAAATAGTTATTTTAAATTACTTGTCCAATTTTTGAAATCAAGAGAATGTTATTATATTTTTTTTTTCTATCTTTAGTATTAAATAATTACATAAAGTAGTAGTAGTTAAATTTAAAATTTTAAACATCACTAGTAAGGTTAATTTAGTAAAATATACATCTAATTAAAGTTTTCTTAACGAATTATCAAATCAACAGGGGCAAAGTAATATAGAGTGGCTGATTTAGAGACGAATTTATATAAGAAGAAAATATCCAATACCATTAAAACGGAGGGAATATTACCTAAAATGACCATTCGTTCACTACTATTACAATTGAAGTGCATTTTGCATTGTAATAATTCATAAAAGCTCGTTAATCTCATAATGGCGAAGTAAATATGTAATGTTTCATAAAAGATGCTCCAATGAAACTTAAGGAATAGTATAATATTGATTTGCTTCCTTGTTTGAAGAAAACATGTGATGTGATCCTAGACAACCTAAAATTCAATTTATATAGTACTCCATCCATTCATTTTTATACGTTTACTATTCTAGAAAATAGATTTTTATATTTATTTGTCACTTTTAACATATCAAGAAAAGATTTTTTTTTCATGTTTTACCCTTAGCATTAATAACTTATTTCTCAAATTATTTTCAAGATTTAATACTAAACATCAATTAAAATGAGTATTATTGTGACATATTCATATCAATCTCTAATTCTTATGGGGCATGCAAAGTTCAAAGGGCTGCTCCGCATTTCGCTGCTTTTCTTCTTCTCTGATCTTTGACAACCTCGACGATTGTACAATTTTTGTCAAAATCCTGCCTACTTTTCATTACTATTTTCTTCCTATAGTACTAATGATTATGGCTACTCGAGTGGAAGGGTATAAATACTTTTTTTATGATTTAAAGTTAGATACTTATGCTTTATATACTATGAAAATTCTCTTACAATATTTCAATACCTAGTACAATTATCTGTCCACTTCCTATCTTAGCATTGTTGCATGATTTTATTGAGAAAAAAAATCCGCTTGTTCAAGAAGATGAACTGCTACATCGTATAAATATTATATAAATAATATATATGAATATATATATACATCTATGATACATAGTTATACATCATATATACATGAGAAAATACATAAAGTCCCTTCTAAAGTTGATCGTGATTTGGAGGTAGACACCTAAACTTCACGGGGGTCCTATTACCCCCTTATTCTTGTTCAAGGTGATTATATTCCCGCTTATGACCCTAAATAGCGTGGAGAGTGTATTTCACTCTCCAATAGAGCGTGAAATAAGTTGGAATTCAATATTTAATTTTTTTTCCAGCATCTCTTATGGTAGAAATATTTTTTTATCACTTTATTTATTTTTTAATTCTTTTTTCCTCCATTTCTTGGTTTTTTCCCATTTATTTCCTTTCTCTTTCCCTTTCTTGTTTCTTCTTCTTCCATTTTACATCTCTCTGCAACTTTCACCATAATTTCCCTTCTTCATCCCATTTTTTCTTTCTTTTATTCTTCCTTTCCTTTCTTTCTTTTTCTATTACAACAACAAATTAAAACTTAATATGTAAAACAAATTTGTGGCTTTGCATCATAATTTTTTCTTTGATTTTTAAAATTAAAAATTTAAAAGATTTCAATATTTACAATGGCAGCTCAATTTGATGACATTTTTTTATTTTCTTATTCTTTAATATTCATATTTGGTGGATTTAGTGGTGATCTACAAATTTTGATTTTTGATTGGATGGTAAGTTAAATTTTTAGATTTTAGATCTTTGGTGGGTTTGTGATGAATTCGATGATGGTTTCTGATGATTTTAATTTAGTGGTTTGATTTTATTTTCAGTCGAGATGGTGTTGACGTTGTCGGAGAAGAAGGATTGAAGAAAAGAATAGAAAAGTAAAAACAAAAATAAAAATATAAAATGAAAAGAGTGAATAAAAGGGGAAAAAGAAAAAAAGGATAAACAAAAACAGTAAATAAAAACATAAAAGGAAATGACGTGGCATAATCTGATTGGTGTGTGTAATACACTGACTTTTTAAAAGTGGTGATGGCCACAAAAGGTGATATTTATGTCATTTTAAACAAGAATAAGGGGGTGATAGGATCCCCGTAAAGTTTAGGTGTCTACTTTCAAATCACGACCAACTTTAGGGGGTACCTTATGCATTTTCTCTATATACATAGCTATATACATTTTATACAATATCAATATATTACATAACTATTTATACAATATTATTACATTGCATATACATGCGACTATTTTGTTGAATTTTTTTCATCTGTACAGTTATGTAAGAAGCTCTTTTTTTTTAAAAATAATTTTTTTGTTCAAGCAATTATTTTGACTTCTTTATTTTGTTGTTTGCATGAACCTTTGGTGTTCATGCTTTTTAATTTTTTTAAAATTCTTAGAGAATGCATGAAGTAGCATATTCATAGTAATTGATAAGTATCAAGTGCTTAAAAAGCCCTTAGGTAATAAAATTGATTGTACAAATATAATTATGTATTTTGATAAAGTACTAAAACTAATAATAAACGATTAGTGTGTTGATAAAATGTGGTGATAAGCATTTTTTTTTGGTTAAAACGACTAAATAACCTTAAAACTATTTACAATAAAACTTAAATTTAATTTTTTTTTCATATAAAAAAGGACGAATGACAAAAATAGAATAGACAAATAGTTAAAATTTAATGTTTTTGGAAGAGTACTACGAAAAGAGAAAATAATTTGAAATACCTTCTACTTTTATTTATTAGTTTCTCCATAAAGTATGCCACTGGAGGGGTCCTTCCCTGCAATGTATGTTGGAGGGTCAACTTCTACTTACTTCCTTCTAGAAGCGAAGGTTGGCAAGGAAGACCCATTCATGTTCTATTCTATGCCATGCCGCAAATTCAGTCTCTCCTCTATCTAGTAATCTTGGACGCTGTTGGTGCTTTATTAAGTCCGTGGGAAGGCAGTGGAAGAGAAAGAAAGTAGCTGCGATTGCTTGAAAAAAATCAGTTGAATCATCAGGTGGGATAAAAGGAAAGAGTGTACCTACGCCGCTCGATGATCGGATGCGCAATCTTCCAGCTTCAGGGGCCGGCCATAGTTCTTTCCCTGCTCTTAGTTTGCTTTAAAGGCACCATTTTCGCGAGTAAAAAGAACATGTGGTTAACTAAATGGATCACAGGTTGCTGCTCCACAGTTTGAGTTCCTTGGTTCGCCCTTCCAGGCTTGGCTCCAGTCTCTACGGGCTCAGCAGCAGCTTCTTGGGATGGGCCACCAGCTTGAGGCTGTTCCTGATGCTGGACTGCGAAAGAGTTCTTCTTTACCGAGAAGATTGGCATGACTATTTCTATAAGTAAAAGAATGTATGAAGTCGGCCCGAAAAAAGGAAGAAATTGACTTTTTGAAGTCAATAAAAGATCATACAATAAAGTGGCGGGTTAGATAGCAAGAGCAGCCTAACAGTGCCCCAAAAATAGAGAGAGGAGAAGAATGCAACTATCTAATCGGGATCACAGTTCCGACCATTCCTTTGAAGGCCGAAAGGTGAAGAAGTGTTTAGCCACACTCTCTGCGGAACAGTCTTATCAAAGCGCTCTCTTTAACAGGCTCTTTTTCCCCTTTCCTGACTGCAATCGTAAGATCAAGATCAGAAGTTTCAGGGTTAGTTTCACTCTCTTCATCTTGAGGCATATTAACATTTCCCGGGCGCAAAACGCAGTCCTCCAACGGGAATCAATGACATTCCTTTCTTACTAGTCCTTATGAACTCTACATTGCTTACATGGTTGAAAGAAAAAAGGAAGCTTTTACTGCTATATAAAATGAAAGTCACCTATCATAATAAAGAATAATATTGTAGAATAAGGAGAGTGAGGGGAAGAGGGGGCAGCCCTCGGCCCGATCATCCAATTCGCTCCAACAGACAGGCATGGTTCTGTAGTCAAAGCAACTTCGTCACTTTCGTGTCCAAGGCGTTCTGCCAATGAGCGAAGGCGATCGCTCAAGAAAGGGGATTCAGCCCCGACAACTGCGATGCAGTGAAAGACGCTGCGGACTATGTGGCCGGTGATGTAAAAGATATGGCGGCAGCTAGCCAACTCCGCTTTCTAACGAGGTTAAGGCGTGACCTAGAAAATGGAAACAACGAGACCTTTCCACTTTTATTATCACTTCCGGTACTGGCAGGGGCAATTACCATGTTATTAACCGATCGAAACTTTAATACAACATTTTCGCTCCTATCTCTAAAGGGGCTTATGCACTCCACGACTTTCTTATGTTATGGGGTCTCGAAGACTGAATTTAGCTGCCAACCCTAGTCATCTAGCTTTAAAACTTTCTCCTTTCTCCCATGCTTTCCGTTGGTCAACAACCAACTAAATCTATACTTCTTCACTACTCGTACAGGGAAGGTGGAAGAAATTCAGTCTCTTTTTTTTGGGGGGGGAGCAGACAAATAAAAAGGAATCTTACTATTTATGGGAAACAATTCATTTCTACTCACCCCCAGCGATCAACACTTTATGCAAAGTTCCACTTCTTCCTTCCTTTCCATTAGTAGCTCTTCTTCAACTAGGTCGGACGCGCAAAGCGCTCCACCTGAGTTAACTCAGTTATTTGATGGCATCTGCAAAAATAGCGCGGAGTTGCTTCGACTCAGAGGTAGGAAATTACCTCCGGAGTGGAACATAGCAGATCTTATTCAGGCTGTTAAATTTGTTTCTCGTTATAGTATCATACTAACAATACTCTTACCGTTATGAAACCTAACTAATATGAACTAAGAATGGAATTCACTAAATCAAATAAAAATATTCAATTTTCACTAAATAACCCATTCCCCACTTTTAACTCGCTTGACCCACCTGATTAAAGTTAAGAAAAAATTAGATAAAATGTTCATTGGGTTAAATTTCTTACACAAAAAATAGTCCACTTAAAAATATAACTCACTTATTACATATATTAGCCATTCGACTATTTTTAATTACGAAAATTGGCCCTCCTCCTCCTCCTCCTCCTCCTCCTCCTACTCCTCCTACTCCTCCTCCTCCTCCTCCTCCTACTCCTCCTCCTACTACTCCTCCTCCTCCTCCTCATCCTCCTCCTCCTCCTCCTACTCCTCCTACTCCTCCTCCTCCTACTCCTCCTCCTCCTCCTACTCCTCCTACTCCTACTCCTCCTCCTTCTCCTTCTCCTTCTCTTTCTCCTTCTCCTTCTCCTTCTCCTTCTCCTTCTCCCTATAATGACCATGTCTGTCATTACGGATAAACTATTCATGCCAATTCTTAGAGTGAAAAAACTCTGGGTTTGGAAGTTTGAAATTCTGGGTTAGGCTAGGCTAGTCTCCGCCAATATTAGATCTAGGTATGGTCTAGAGCAATACGAGTAAGGATTGAGTTAAATATCTTGATTTGAGCTAGTTTTCCATTTAGCTAAGACATAAAGGAGTTCGGGGGATTTTTCGGAATTAAATTCGGGTAAGTAGAACTTCCGAAATCGAGGTTGACATGAAGGGGTTATTCCGAGATGTCAGAATTATAAGGGTGCTGTAAAATGGACCAATTTTGGGGACTTTATGACTTTATGTCCCGTGTTAACTGCCATAGCGATTGACATTTCGCTATAGCAACCTCCATCATAGTGGAGAAAATATCGCTACAACGGAAGTCAACGTCGGTCAGCCTCCGCCATAGCGGACGACTCCACTACGACGGTACCGCTATAGTGGAGCGTGATGGGATTTAATGCAGAAACTTCCCCAAAATAGTTCTGTTTTCTTCAAAACATTTTGGGAGAAGAAGGAGGCGATCTTGGGCGATTTCCATCCATTTTTCACTATTTTTCGTCCTAAAGGTAAGGATTCTACTCCCCAAACTCCATAATATCTTTATTATGCTATATAACTGCTAGGGGTGGACTTGGGGAAAGGTTTAGGATAACCTAGGATTGTAAAATCTGGGGAAAAAGGGGAATTCTAGGGTGCTAGAGTTCTTGGGTACTGTTTATAGTTAATGGGTAATAATCACCAAGCTTAAATTCTCTAAATGTATCGGTATATATGATAATCTTAGGTGAATTAATAGCGAAAAGGCCCGAAAAGGGTTGGGATGATCATGATTTATCCTGGGGATTAGAATTTTGTATAATCCGGGTAATATAGGCAGTTAATTAATTATAGTATTTGCGTGTTTGTTTCTAGACCAAGAACAAGCTAGGGATCCTAAAAAAGAAAAAAGCTCTGGCACTGTAGAGATTGATTATTCGAGGTAGGTGATGGTTATTGATTCCTGTACGCTTTGTATGTTTGTGTACCTTTGTCTAACTATTTGTATGGTTTGCATTGCTTAGGAAATGATTTAGAAATGTCCAAAAGTCCTATTTTCAGTCTTGTGAAATGAACTAGGTGTTATTGCTTGTTGGTTTACAAGTGTTGATTGTTCATTGTTTGTGATTGTGGATTTATGTGATATTTGGTTGGCTCGGGTACCACGCTTGGTACGGGTATACTAATGGTTGGATCGGGTACCGTGCCTGGTATGAGATATACTAACGGTTGGCTCAGGTATCACGTCTGGTACGGGAAATACTGACTGGTTGGCTCGGGTATCACGCCTGGTATGGGTTTACTTTATTGTACCATTATATTTTTACTAATGGTTCCCTGAGTGGATCGGGTTGTGTTTATGATTTGTGATTGTGCATATGGTCCTTGAGAGGCCGGGTTATCATCATATTGATTTGTGAGTTGGTCTTGGTGTAGATCGGGTTGTATATTTGACACTTAGGTGTTGTCTAGAGGGGATCCAGGGTGGGTCCAGAATATGAAATACGATATAATTATTATTTACTGCGGATTGTTTATCATAGCTGTGAAAGTGAATTAAATGTGGCGACAAGCTAGGGAGAGACTTGTAGTCTAGAATTACCTGTTGGCTTGTTTATATGTTTTCTGTACTATTGCTTGACTTTTGTACTGTTCATATACTATTTATTTGGAACTGGATGATGATCCTACCAGTACACGGTGGTTGTGTACTGATAATACACTTGTTTTTTTTTTGTGAGTACATGAAATCTTTCGGCGGTTGATGCACGACCTCACCTGTAGGCCTGACACTTCAAGACATCAAGGGTGATCTGTTCGATCGAGCTGCCTTGGTTTCTTTCTTATTGGTTGTAGCCCACTTGTTTCAGGCTTAGACTATTGCTTATTTTGGGGTTGCATCCCCGTACTCTAGATTTGGTAGCATTTTGGTACGATTACTTTTAGGTCCTAGGGGATTTTTTTGCAGGTTATTTATTATAGTTGGTTTGATTTTGGTTAATTATCACTAGTTTATTTTCTTGTACACTAGTTTTAAGATGTTAAGCTATGCTAAGGATTGAATTCTATTGGTTCACTCATCCAGGGTTGGGTGAGTGCCACTCGCGGTGGTCTGGGTCGTAATAAAGATAGTATCAGAGCCCTAGGTTCGTTGATCTCATCGTACCAAAACAGGTCTAGTAGAGTCTTGTGGAACGGTGCAGAGACATCTGTACTATTCTTTGAGAGGCTATGGGACTCTAGGAAAAACTATTTCTTCTTCATTCCTTCGTGCCATAACTTGATTCCAATTGGTATCTGGTGATACAAATTGGTATCTTACTTCGTTCACTCTTCTGTCTGTAGATGGTTATCACAAGAAATGGTGGAGCTAGAGCAGCGGTCCCAGCAGCGGGCCCGACTATCAGAGGTAGAGGTAGGGGTATGGGCAGAGGTCGATGTAGAGCCATACCTGCCAGGGGTGGAACTCAAGCTGCTGTAGAAGCGCGAGAAGCAACCCCTCCCTCACCTCAGGAACAAGTTTTCGAAGATGTGGAAGTTGTTGTGGAGGATGATAGGGCGCAAGCGGAGGCAGCACCGGCTGGAGGTGCAGGCTTTCTCTCTATGACGCCCAAAGAATTTCAGCAAGCTTGGAACTTCTTGAGTGGTTTGGTTGGTGCCGGAGCCACCCCTGCGGGTGTTGCAAATCAGGCTCTAGGCACTCAACCAGCAGTCACTAAGGCTCCTAGGATGGATGTAACTTTAGGCACCGGTGATTTATTCAGGCCAATGCTAGGCCCGGTAATGATAGAAAGTGAACATTAGATACTAACCAAGTTTCTCAAGCTGAAACCTCCCACGTTTCAGGGTACTGATAGGATAGATGCTTATGAGTTCATATTGGATTACTATGAGAGGCTGTACAAGTTGGGCATTGTGCAATAACATGGGGTTGAGTTCATCATATTTCAGCTGCAGGATGATGCCAAACAGTGGTGGAGATCTCATGTGGAATGTCGATAATCTGTTTTGCCCCTACCTACTTGGGAGCAGTTTCACGCTCTTTTCTTAGAGAAGTATGTACCCCGTACTCTGAGAGATAGAAAAAAGGATGAGTTCTTGAATTTGGAATAGGGTAGCATGTCAGTCTCTGCTTATGAGGCTAAGTTTCACGCTTTGTCTCATTTTGATACACAGTTGTTGGGTTCTGAGGAGGAACGGGTTCGATTGTTTGTGAAGGGTTTGAATACTGAGCTTCAGGTATTATCTGTGCATATGACTTCATCAAGGAAAGGCTACAATGAAGTGACAGATTATGTAAAGAAACTTGAGGGAGTCAAGCAAGCGAGAAGGGATAAAGTGTTAGCCAAGAAGCCCAGAATGAGAGAAAATACAGTGGTTCATACTCTAGGTGCCAGAATCAGCAGATATACTCAGCCCGTCCTATTCAGTTAGCTCTGCCAGCTGCTACAAGTGGTCTTCTGAGAGCTAATCAATAGTTTTTATCTCCTAGAGGCCAGGGAGCCTCTTACACATCTGCCAGCAGGCCTGCACTTGATTGTGGTTGCTTCCATTGTGGTGGTCTGGGCCACTTTAAGAGGGAGTGCCCTCATAGGCAGACTATTAATCAGGTTCAACAGCAGTCTAAGGCTGTGGTCTCGGCAGGTAGAGGTGGTCATGCTAGAGGTCATCCACAGGGTGGGCGAGATAACTTTCTGGGAGGCCGAGAAGACAGAGGGAATGGAAGTGCGGGCAGGGGTGCATCGCAGCCGGCCAAAAAAGTTGCGCGGATTGATGATCAGGCTCACTATTGTGCTTTTCCAGGAAGGTCCGAGGCTGAGGCATCAGACGCAGTGATCACATGTACTATTATTGTCTGTGATAGGATGGCTTTGGTACTTTTTGACCCAAGTTCTACATATTCATATGTGTTTGTGAAATTTGCTATGGGTCTGGATTTTACTGGTGATATCCTTGATTCCCCTATCCATGTTTCTACCTGGTTGGAGAGTCGATGATTGTGACTCATGTCTATTGTAATTGTTCTTTTATGTTTGTGGGGTTGCATACAGGATAGACTTAGTAATTCTGGATATGGTAGACTTTGACATCATTTTGGGCATGACATGGTTATCCTCTTATCATGCTGTGTTGAATTGTAATACCAAGTCTGTGGCTCTAGAAATTCTGGGTAAGGATAGGCTAGAGTGGGAATGAGTGTACAGGGCCAAGTCAGTCAAGGTGATATCATTTGTTCGGGCTAAAAAGCTACTAGGGAAGGGGTGTCTAGCCTTTTTGGCTCATCTCCGGGATGATAGTGTGTGGTCCCCATCTATTGAGTCAATTCCAGTTATTTCAGAGTTTTGAGAGGTGTTTACAACGGATTTGCTTGGTATGCCTCCAGACAGGGATATTGATTTCTGTATTGACTTGGAGTCGGGCACTCGTCCAATTTCTATCCCTCCTTATTGTATAGATCCGTGTCACGACCCAGACCATCGTGAGTGGCACCCATCCAACCCCCGGATGAGCGAACCAGTAGAACTCAATCCTTAGCATAGCCTAACAACCTAAAACCAGTGTTCAAAAAGTAAACTAGCAAACAACATAAATAAATCAACTCTATTAAAATATACCCTGCGTAAAATCCCTCCCTAGAATCTGAAAGTCATCGTACCAAAAACATCTACCAAAACTAGAGTACGGGGAGCTATAACTCAATGGATAGAAATCAAGGCAGGTTGGTCGAACATCTCACCCTTGATATCTCGAAGTGTCAGGCCTACAGATGAGGTCGTGCGTCAACCGCTAGAAGATTTCCTGTACTCACAAAATACAAGCTAGTGTAGTATCAATACACAACCATCGTGTACTGGTAGGATCATCATCCAGTTCCAAATAAATAGTGTATGAATAGCACAGAAGTCAAGTAAGAGTACAACAACACGTAAACAAGTCAACAGATATTTCTAGACTACAAGTCTCTCCCTAACTTGTCCCCACATGTAAACCACTTCCACAACCATTATCAATAATTCACAATAACAACAATTATACCGCGTTACATATCCCGAACCCACCCTGGATCCCTTTTAGACAACACCTAAGTATCAAATATACAACCCGGTCTACACCAAGACAAAACGTATAGATCAATGTAACAACTCGACCTCTCAAGGACCAAAATGCACAAACACAAATCATAAACACAACCCGATCCACTCTAGGAACCATTAGTAAGGATGCAATAATACAATAAAGTAAATCCGTACCAAGCGTGGTACCCGATCCAACCATTAGTATATCACTTACCAGGCGTGGTACCCGAGCAAACCGAATGCTACATAAATTCACAGTCACAACAATGAATAATCAACACTTGTAAACCAATAAGAAAAACACCTAGTTCATTTCACCAGACTAAAAAACATGATTTTTGGACATTGTTAACCATTCCCTAAGCAATGCATACCACATAATTACTTAGACATGAGTACACAAACACACAATGCATACATGAATCAATAACCATCACCTACCTCGAATAATCAAGCTCTCCAGTGCCGGAGCTTTCCCTTTTTCAGGATCCCTTGCTTGTTTTTGGTCTAGAAACAACCATATAAACACTATAGTTAATTAACTGGCCTAAATTACCCAGATTATACAAAAATCCTAATCCCCAGGCCAAACCATGATCATTCCAACCCTTCCTGGGCTTTTCCGCTATTAATTCACCTAAGATTATCATTTATACCGATACATTTAGAGAATTAAAGCTTAGTGATCAGTACCCATTAACTATAAACAACACCCAAGAACTCTACCACCTTAGAATCCCCCTTTTTCCTCAGATTCTACAATTCTAGGTTATCCCAAACCTTTCCCCAAGCTCAGCCCTAGCCATTCTATAGCGTAGGAAAGATATCACGGAGTTTGGGGAATAGAATCCTTACCTTTAGGATGAAAAAAAAGGTAGAAATCACCCAAAATTGCCCCCTTCATCTCCCAGAATGAGTTGCAAAAAAACTAAACTATTTTGGGAAAGTTTCTACATTAAATCCCGTCATGCTCCGCTATAGCGGTACCGCCGTAGTGTAGTCATCCTCTATGGCGGAGGCTGACTGACGTTGACTTCTGCAGTAGCGGTATTTGCCCTGCTACAGTGGAGTATCAAACGCTATGGCGGTTGACACGAGACCAAAAGTCTTAAAATCTCTAAAACTGGTCTATTTTACAACACACTTATTTTCCTGACGTCCTGGAACAACTCCTTCACGTCAACCTCAATTCCGGGAGTTCTACTTACCTGAATTTGATTCTGAAAAATCCTCTGGACTCCTTTATGTCTTAGATAAAAGGGAAACTAGCTTAAATCAAGACATCTAACCCAATCCTTTCCCGGATTTCCCTAGACCATACCTCGCTCTAAAAACAGCCGAGACTAGCCTAGCCTCAAATTTTAAACTCCCAAACCCAGAGTTTTCTAACTCTAAAAATTGGCACAAATGGTTTACCCATAATGATGGACCCGGTCATTAAAACAGATACTAATTTACCCAGTGTTCATCCCCAAATGATCAAACCTAAAAATATGGAAGTAAAGAGCGAAAAGAGTAATACCTGTATCGTCAAACAGGTGAGTGTACTTGTCCCGCAGATCTTCTCGGTTTTGCAAGTGGCTTTCTCAATCGAACGATGCTTCCATTGAACCTTTACCATGCTGATCACTTTTTTCCTCAATTTTTGGACATTCCAATCAAGAATTGAAATTGATTCCTCTTCATAGCGAAGATCCTTATCAAGTAACACCTCATCCTACTTGATGTTGTAGTCCTCATTCTCATGGTACCTCTTTAGCATGGATACCTGAAATATCGGATGGACACCCGACAGATTGGGCGGTAGCGCCAGTCTGTAAGTGATAGGCCTTACAATCTTAAGAACTTCAAAAGGTCCGATGAACCGGGGGCTGAGCTTGCCCCTCTTACCGAAATGCATAACTCCCTTCATTGGTGACACTTTCAATATTACCTGTTCACCAACCTAAAATTCCATGTCCCGAACCTTGCGATCCGCATATTTCTTCTGCCTGCTTTGGGCAGCTAGTAACTTGGTCTGAATGCCTCTTACCTTTTCTTGCGCTTCCCTTACCAAGTCTACGTTCAAAGGCTTTACATCGCCTTCCTCAAACCACCCGATGGGTGACCTACAACTTCTCCCATACAGAGCCTCGAACGGTGCCATGTCAATCCTAGAGTGGTAGCTATTGTCGTATGAGAACTCACACAATGGTAGAAACTAGTCCCAATGACCCCCGAAGTTAATCACACATGCTCTCAGCTTGTCCTCCAATACCTGAATCATCCTCTCTGACTGACATCAATCTGAGGATAGAATGTTGTACTAAAGGTTAGTTGAGTGCCCAACTCCTCATGCAACTTACCCCAAAACATAAAGGTAAACTACGTACCCCCATCTAAAATGATGGACAGTGGCACTCCATGAATTCTCACTATCTCTTTCACGTAGATCTTAGCCAATTGCTATGAAATGTAATCTATCCTAATCGGAATGAAGTGAGCTGACTTGGTTAGCCTGTCAAGAATGACCCAAATAGAGTCATACTTCCCCAAAGTCTTGGGGAGACCCACCACAAAATTCATGGCTATTCTCTCACACTTCCACACTGGAATGGGCATTCTATGAAGTAGTCCTGCAGGTATTTGGTGCTGATACTTTACCTGCTTGCAATTCTGACACCTGGACACAAAATCTGCTATGTCCCTTTTCATCCCAGGAGACCAATAAAGTTGCCTCAAATTTCTGTACATCTTGGTTACACCCGGATAAATTGAATACCGTGAGCCATGAGCCTCTGCCAATACCTTTTGAATCATGTCATCAACCCGAGGAACATAAATCCTTCCTCTGAAATTTAATACACTGCCATAATCTAACATGGCATCTTGATAAGTCAGTAATTTACCAACTTATTGAGCCTATATCCATGAATTATTGCTATGTTTTGAATCGATTGAGAGGTTCTTATAGTCTTTATTGAGTCTATGCAGGTACTTTTGATAGAAGATGAAAAACAAAGATATAGACCCAAAAAGAGCCAAAAAGGAGCTAAGTGTGAAGAGTTGAGAAAATCTAAAGAATCTAAACCAAGATGCGGTGGCTGTGCAACACGCACAAGCCAATGTGCGGTTCGCACCTCCTCCGCATAAAGCTGCTAAAGTTGTTAGAGATTCTTCTAAGGAGTGCGGCCACTGTGCGATGCGCACATCCCGTGATGCGAAATGCATCACCTTCGTATGAAGCTCACTAATGCTGCTAAAGTCACTGGTCGAATTGAAGTAGGTGTGCGACACGCATATTATGACGTGCGAACCGCACGTTGCACCGCACACCTCCCAAAGGGCAAACTTGTCCTATTTTTATGTGACGACTTAGAAACATATAAAAGGCTATTTTAGGCTCAAATTGTATATACAACACTTCAGACCTGATTCTTAGAGAATAGTTTTTGCTTTGTAAACAATTTTCCACCTCCATTGAGAGAGGGTTTTCAATCCAAATCTCTTGGTTAACAATTTGTGTGCCTAATTTGATTCTAGAACTTGAAATTCAGCTATAATAGATGGGAATTTGACTTACCCAGATGGTATCTCTTCTTCTCCTACTATGAGTGGCTAAATTCTCTTATCTAGGGGTGTATTGATGATGATGCTTAGCTAATAGGTGTGGGTGTTGTTAATTCACCTTTATAATTGCTTATTTGACATGTGTCTAGTAATTTCACCAAGTTTTAATCCTAAAATTGGTGGTTGCAAACATTAATTTACATTACTTGGCTATGTGATTGCTCGGAAGAGAATTTCATAGTTGTGGATGTGAAATTGCTAGTGGGTACTTGGGAATCCATCTAGATTGGAGACTAGAAATAGCTCTAATCGCAGGAATCTCCCATTTAAGGGTTTGAGCTAGAAATAGGACGACCTCCCCAAGCTAATGTTGGTTGATTGTTTATCACACCGATGATGATCTAACTGAAATCATCAAAAATGTGGATGTTGATCAAGAGATAGCATTCCACACCTATGACCAACTCTATTCATGCAATAGGTGAGATTAGAAGTGAATTAATGATTACCCTATCCTATAGCTAATGCCCCATCGGATATCATCCCTAGTTATCTAGTCAATCTTTGTACCCCCGCCTTTAGTTTTATTGCTTTTAATTGAATTACATTTGTAGTGACAACATTCCCAATTCCCCCCAATTTTTACTTGTTTTAGTTTAAGCAATTACTCTCATCTTGACATCAACTCATACAATCTCTAGTTGGCTAAGTCAAGTCCCTTGGGTACGACCCCGACATCCGTTGGGTTTATAAATTTTTTTTTGCTGCATGATCACCGTGGCATCCTAATTAGAGAGCACGATTTCAGCATTTATCAAAAATGGCGCCGTTGCCGGGGACTTGAGTTGATAGCTATTTTTGATTGTTGTTTTGAAATCACCTTGAGAGTACTTGTTTCTTTTAATTTTGTTTGTTGTTTGTGTTATGATTAAGCAGGCTAGCCTATGAACGAAGCCGATGACAACGAGAGTGTTGACATTTTCATGGAAGCCGATGAGGCTGAGCCTATGATGCAAGGGGGTATAGGTGCAATCTGCCTACCCCCCACGATGGGAAATGCTATTTTTCATGTGACTAGCACCATGCTCCACTTAATCAAAATGAAAGGTCTATTTGGTAGAGCAGCACATCAAAATGCTAACCGGCATATTCATAATTTTGTGGAGATTTGCCAACCGTTCATCTTCCAACATATCTCCCAAGAGTCCATCCGATGCGCCTATTCCCTTTTTCCTTGATGGGGGAAGCCATAGTGTGGTTGGAAGAATTGCCAGATGACTCTATCACATCCTGGGCCGAGTTGGTTGAGGCATTTATCTCGAGATTCTTTCCTCCATCTCGAATGATGAAGCTAAGAGATGAGATTACCAACTTTAGGCAGCTCCCGGATGAGCCTCTTCATGAAGTTTGGCTAAGATTCAAAAAGAAGCTTCTCTTGTGTCCAAATCATGAGTTGTCAAATAATGTGCTGCTACAAAGCTTTTATCAATCATTGAACTCTATGAACAAATTGATGGCTGATAATCTTGGAGGTGGTACCTTTATGGACTTGGAGTTTCCGATAGCCTTGACTTTTTTAGAGCAAATGACAAAGACCAATCAAGCTTGGCATACAAGAGAAGAATATGTGCCATTTTTGGGAGGACCCTCATCCATCTTGGTTAATGAAATGAGGAAAAAAGAGAAAGAGCGAGATGAGACAATAGCCAAAATGATGATGCAAATTGACTTGATGGCCAAGCATGTGATGGGAGCTCGCGGCGCTAAGTTAGTTAATGCAGTGAGTACACCAAAAATCAAAGCTAGTGATGAGGAGCTAATGACTGTGGTTAGTGGAAAGCTGTGTTTTGTGTCGGAGGGTTCTCGTCCCAGGTATTATCGCCTGAGAGAGGAGAATCAAGGTTGGATTCGAGACAAAGAAAGAGACATAAATTGGCGGGATAGAGACAAGGATGGTGATAATTTCAATCACCGGAGTTCGAATCCCTGTATTTCTTCGAACAAGGCAGACTCTCTCCACCAACCGGGCACAAGTAACCCCGAGCATTCCAAGTTGGAGGATATGTTGTCCTTGGTTCTTAAGAAGGTAGACATCACAAATACAAGAGTGAGCGAGCTAAAGAGCGAGGTCTCAACACTTCACCAAACTGTGAGCTCCGACTCAGCCTCAATCAAGCATCTTGAGGGCCAAATGAACCACCTCTTAAGCCAAATGAACCCAGGGATTAAATGGAAGCTGCTTAGCGACACCATTTCCAACCCCAAGAATGAATGAGGATTGAGGTAGTATCATCATGCCGCAACATTAAATCAAGGGCTGCTTGGGAGGCAACCCAAGTTTCTTTATTTGTTTTTAGTTATCTTTTGTTGTTTTTGGTATTTTTGTAGGAATGCATGGATGGAGAAATTGAACAAGGGAATGCAAGACAAAAAGGAGTCGTGCGGTGGACTGTGCAGACCGCACAAGCAATTGTGCATGTCACATAGCCTATTGCATTCCACACTAGAAAACTTGAAGGAAATCTGAAAAATAGGAGGTGATGTGCGCCAGGCCGTGTGGACCATATGAGCCAAAGTGCGCATCACACCTCCATTGCATGGTGAAACGGATGTCTGGGAAAACCCAGGGGAGAAAAAAGGGCATATGCAAAATGCCATGCGATCCGCACCTTGGCTGGTACGAATCGCATGTCGTGGTGCACTAGGGGTAAGTTTGAATTTTAATTGACCTAACCCATTGACCGACCCAACCCAGAGCTGACCCAGCCGACCTTTCTTCTTCTTTTTCTTTTAAAATTGCCTCTTCTCTTCTTTTTTCCACCATCTTTCTCCACAACTCCCAAAATTCCCTCTCAAAACTCTCTCTAAATTCCTTAAACTCTCCCAAAACCTTCTTCTCCTCTCACCCAATATTCTATGCTATGCCTCCACCATCGCTGCCGTTATTATCTGGGAAGGTCTTGTGGGTCACCATTGTTGGAGTTCAAAAAGCTTCAATTTTTACTCTTCCCGTCATAATCTTTACTTGTGGTAAGTTCCCCAATGTTAAATAGTTATTTTTATGATAGTTGGGAACTCATATTGTGAAGCATGATTAGTGGAATTTCCATGTTAATTTTGGGTGAGATCCAAAAATTTTGGGTCCCCAATTTTGAGTTGTTTTGATAATACCTCTTAAGAGTCAACTTGGTAGGGATTTGATTTTATGAATGCATGTTGATTGGTAGCAATTTTTAGCCTTAATGTTTGTGTTGGGGTGAAGTCTGAATGACCCACTCATGACTAACGAATGATTTGGCCCGATGATAGATTGGGTGACGTTATTCTTAAGGGCGAATCATCATTTGTCATGAGGTTTTGATTGATTATTGACCATTGAGGTTGAATGTTGCTGATTGTATGCCCATGATCCTTGTTGAAAATCTATTTGGGGTGTATGTTTTGTGAATGAAAGGGTGATTGTTGCTATGCTTATTGGTTCCCATTATTGCAAGAAGGGCTTGATGTTCTCGATGATAGACAGGGTAACGTCCATCTTAAGGGAAGTCGTTGAGTCCTTTCTTGCTTGTGTTTGTGTTAAGGAAAATTCGGGGAAGTCTGAGTACCCGGAAGTTAAGGTCATAATCCCTTTTCCCCTTTGTTTAATGTGCTTTGGTTGTATGGTACCAAGTGTCGAAGCACATCTTGCTCTATGAATCACATGCATAACTCACAAGAACATAAGGAATTGAAAATTCCAATTGTGTCATTGTGCGCTTCGCATACGATGCACATATCTTGATGTGCGGGTCGTATAAGGTATCGCACCAAGTTGAAAATAATGAGCAGGTCACTGATCTGAGGGGCGACACTTAGTGCGACACGCACTTCTGGTGGTGCGAATCGCACCAGCGTCGCACCTCAGTTGAAAAATGCTTGTAGGGTTTGTTGGCTTGTGCGACAGAACATGCAACGCGCACTCCTCCTAGTGCATTTTGCATGTGGTCCGTACAAGACAATAATACCCACTTTGTTTTTCCAATACTTTGCATTCCATCCTTTGTAGTTGGATAACTTCTTCTTAGGTTTTGTTTTTGTTTTAGCTCACAGTCTCTGTATGCAGAATATGTCTTCAAACAGGAAAAACACTGGAATCCAACCTAGGCAAAGGTCTGTTGCTGAAGAAGTGAGACTCTGTTTAGGAGTAGAGGGCATGAAAGCCTTCTACAAGCGTGACAAAGATAGAGGCTTGAATGAGGATCAAAGTTTCAACTTGGGCGAGGTCGGAGAGGAGCTACCTAATATGCACCAATAATTTGCTGAACAACAATGGTATCCTTTTCAGGAGGTACCCGGAGGGTACTATAAGGACATTGTGCGAGAATTCTTCGCAGCTTATCAGGATACACAGGACTCCAAAGGATACCGTGGGCTTGTGGAAAGAATTCCCAACCTGGACTCAGTCGTCATCAGGGGCAAGAAAGTTAGCATCACCCCCGCTGCCATCAATGTTGTCTATTGGGGACACCTAATTGAACCTGCACCAACCCTCATGGCTAAGTTAATGGCTGACTCAAAGCCATACCAGGAGACACAACCCCCGTCATTGCTCAAGATGTTCCCTTTTGGTCCACTATGAGGGGAGGTATCCCAAGGAGGTCCTTAATCTTCGAGGCTCATCTCTGGTATGATCTTGTTCACAATCGCTTCTTACCTTCCCAAAATGATCAGAAGATAACCCAAGAGGGATCCATTATAATTATGGCCATTATGACGGGAGATCATGTGAACTTTGGGGAAATAACGGTTATGGTGATAAGGAGAAAAGCTCATCGAGGAGATGACTCCTTCCCCTTCCCGGTGCTGATTACAAAGCTATGTGCCAAGGTTGATGTCCCTACCCTCAGTTGCAACGAATTCACTTATGCTATTGAGGTCATCGACCTTGATAGAAAAATAGATAGGGACGCCCCAGATTTAAGAAGCAAAGGGTTGAGCGATTCAGTGGAGTTGACAGTGATGAGCTTGGTGCTAGGGCAGACACTTCATCCCCCTCTAGGGCTAGTTCTGAGGCACGCACACATGTCCCAGCCCCCTCAATGACCAAAAGAAGCCTTCAAGACATAGTTGAAAAAACTCATAACTATGAGAAGCAACTTGCTGACCTAGCTGCCAAACTACCCGGAATGATAAACAAGGTTGTCAAGAGTGCAGTTAAGGGGGTGGTGGATAGATTGAACTCACTATGTAAGAGAGTTGATGTCATTGAGGGGTTAATCAAGACATTGCAGGAAGATGTTCGGAAAGGGAAAGGTAAAGCTTCGGTGGTAGAAGCAGATCTAACCACCTTACCTCCACCTCGTTCCATTCCCGGTCCCTTGGATAGCTTGTTTGCAGCCTATGAGGATGACGAGTTGCCTGGCAATGATGATCAAGAGTTGGGCGATGATCAGGATCTATATTTTCAGAGGGCCCTCTATGCCTCCACACTTTTCGTGCACTCTCGAAACGGTGGTGCTGGCCCGAGTGAGAGAGCCTCTGATGAGGAAGCAGCCACCGATGTTGATGATGAGGATTAATCCTCCAGGGAGTTCCACCCTTTTTCCCATTGCACTATGAGCATTGAGGGAAATGCTCCTTTTATAGGGAAGGGGTGGCTTTACTTACTTAAGTTGGTGCCCGTGAGTGGGCTTGAGACATTTTATTTATTTTATTGCCCTTGTCGGGCATTTTATTGCTTTTATTTCCCTTGTCGGGCCCTGTTGACATTCTATTCTACTAGATTATTTGGATGATTGTGATTTTCTTTTATGTTTTGTTTTACTTTGAGCTTATTTGTGCCCTTGCCGGGCTTGATTTTTATTGTGTTGTCGGGTTGGTCTTACATGCTCCATTGTCATGCTACCCGTGCTTTGCAAATGAACTAAAGGCCTATGCCGAGGCTTGTTTTAAAATAAATCATGAGCGCGAAATTTGGATATCGCCTTGTTAATAGTAGTTTAGAAATAAACTCCTAGGGTTTTCTTAATACCACGATTCTTTCCCAAGGAGCAAGAATTTTGATTATTTTCTTTTTCTTCTCTTTTGTTTTTGTGTCGAACCGGGTTGGTGTTTCCCTATGATAGATTGAGAGGCGACTTTCTTAAGGGAAAATGCCAAGTTTTAGTTTAGAATTGAGTCCGTAAGTGCTTGTCTCGAAATGGGCCCACAGAAAAGTTTTTCATGGCAAATTAATTTTTAAAAGGAAAGGAAAGAGGGAAAATGAATTTTTGGAAGAGAACATTCTCTTGTCATGACTTGGACACTCTTGCTTTGGCTTGATTGACTCACAAACGAGTGTGTAATGAACTCGGAATAGCTTGTGAAAAATTATTTACCCCAATTGATTGTGAGACTAATGAAAGAAGTCTTGTGGCATGATGCCTTGTGTGGTGAGGCTTTACCTTGATTCTTGTGCATAAGTGTCATCTAGAACTTGCCTCGAATGTGATTCAAGGCAAAATTCTAGGTGTGACCAAGCTTGGAAGATGAACTTAGGCCCTTTTTGACAGCCACTTCACCCAAATGACCTTCCACGACATCAAATCCTAGTGAACCCCTTTGAGCTTATGACCGTTATTTGGCACCTTGCAACATATTTACCTTTTTGGAACCTCTATTTTGGCAACCATCCTCCCTAATTGCTTGAAAATGAAATGTAGGCTAAAAGCCTAAGTTTGGGGGAGGGGGAAAACGAAATACAACATAGGTAAATGCCTAAGTTTGGGGGTGCATGTGATCAAATTAGGAGAAGAAAAAAAGTGCACTCCAAGTGCAAGGTGGCACCTTAAATTTGAATTGAAAATTTCTCCAAAAGATCAATCCAATGAACAAATTGAAAAGCAAAAATAGGTGCTACCAAGTGAAGGTGGTATAAGGAGTTTGAATGATCATGAGTGAAAATAAGAAATCTTGGGTTGAGTGAGGGAAGAATAAGGTGAATTTAAAATTGAAAATGTGAGCGGTGTTCGAAATGAGAACAAAGAGCATTAGGGAGGTGTAGTCACTTGATCCAAATGATATCATCACCTTGTCCCTAGCCAACATCGTAACCCGCAAGTCCTTGGTGATTCCGAACTTGGCCACCCTACATTAGTGGCGATATACATAAAGGGCAAGCCTATGGTTCGACGGGTATGCACTTGAACTTCCTTGAGAGAGTGAGAGTCTTCTTGGTTCTCCTATAATCCCATATTTTGTGAATTTAATGATTGTGAGTGGGATTCTCTCTTATGGTGAGTGGCATCATGCACTCGAATTAAAACATGAGTCTCTATTTCAATTGAGGGGAATGAATGAGACAAGTTATGTGGCGAATCTCGAGGCAAACCTTGACGGTCCATGCCAATGACTTGAGAAGCTTAAATGTCTTGTTTTGAATGGAAAATTCCCTTGATTTTAAATGAGAAATGATGTCCTTTTGAAAAAGGTTTTGAAATGACCAATTGCCTTGAGTTTGTGGTGGTTCAAATTTAGATGAGCATAGTAGTTGAGTTCTTTGTTTGAGTCTTTTGTTTGTTTCTTTTTCTTAAAACTTTAGTGTAGAGTAGTCTTTTGTGCCTTGATTGAGCCTTAGCATAATTCATTCCTTGCCTTGTGAGTATCTTGCTTGAGGACAAGCAATAGTTCAAGTTTGGGGGTTTGATAAGTCGGTAATCTACCAACTTATTGAGCCTATATCCATGAATTATTGCTATGTTTTGAATCGATTTAGAGGTTCTTATGGCCTTTATTGATGTCTATGCAGGTACTTTTAATAGAAGATGAAAAACAAAGATATGGACCCAAAAAGAGCCAAAAAGGAGCTAAGTGTGAAGAGTTGAGAAAAGATGAAGAATCTGAACCAAGATGCTGTGGCTATGTGACACGCACAAGCCGAGGTGCGGTTCGCACCTCCTCCGCATAAAGATGCTAAAGTTGCTGAAGATTCTGCTAAGGAGTGCGCCCGCTATGCGATGTGCACATCCCGTGGTGCGAAATGCATTAACTTCGCACAAAGCTCAGTAATGCTGCTGAAGTCACTGGTCGAATTGAAGTAGGTGTGCGATGCACACATTGCGACATGCAAACCGCATGTTGTACTTCACATTTCCCGAAGGACAAACTTGTCCTAATTTTATGTGACAACTTGGGAACATATAAAAGGCTATTTTAGGCTCAAATTGTATATACAACACTTCAGACCTGATTCTTAGAGAATAGTTTTTGCTTTGTAAACAATTTTCCATCTCCATTGAGAGAGGGTTTTTAATCCAAATCTCTTGGTTAACAATTTGTGTGCCTAATTTGATTCTAAAACTTGAGATTCAGCTATAATGGATGGGAATTTGACTTACCCATATGGTATCTCTTCTTCTCCTACTATGAGTGGCTAAATTCTCTTGTCTAGGGGTGTCACACCCAGAGGCTACCCCCTGGATGCGACACAGTGCTCAGTGTCACGAGTGACCCCAAGCTAATCCATGGCATGACATATCTAAGTAAAACCAATTTAAAGATATATAGCGTGTGGAAAACTAAAGCAAATAAATATCTAAAAGTGGGAAAAAGCCCAAATGAAACCTGAATATATAGGAATCTGGTTTAGTACTGACTGAGTGACAATACTAAAAATGCTGAATCTAGACTATGTCTGAAAGCTATCTAACAAAATGGGAGTTGTTGGGACATTCTCCCAGCTAACTCTAGCAAAACTGAAAACTGAAGATAAATACTGAAATGAAGGCATGTCTATTATCCCTCAACTATTTAGGACTCACCACTGAGCTGCTGAGTATGAACCGGAGGTCGAGTTATGCACGATCTGGATGGTGAGTGCCTGAACCTATATCATGAAATGATATAGCACAAAAGTATGCGTCATTACTTTGAATGTACTGAGCATGCAGGATACAGGCTGGACTGAACAATATATATATATATATATATGCAACTGAACAATATATATTACATATAAACTAAGCAGGAAATTGATATGCTGAAATATAACTGAAAGCTGAACTGGATGCAATGACCAAGTATAAATCATGTAAATGTAACATGCTGAACTGCATAACTGAAAAGCTGGATACATGGTCAATGCAATACTGAATATGGACTATGGGAGCTACTGTTAACCGACATACCTCAAGCCGAGCTAACTATGGGGCCAATCATGTAACCCTGACTGGAAGGGCATTCATACCTTGCCAGGGTACAAACTAAACTGACATGGATCCACTAAACTGATATCCATAAGGGACAAGGATGTACAACCTAATCTGACAGCTGACTCCTATAAACCTACGGTGGCGCCGTAGTTCTGGGACTTGGGGATTGCTGCTAAAGGTCATAGCCTAAACTGACAGCTAATCCCTCATCCCCTAGTCCGTTCGGTACTAAGTTTACTCCCACTGAATACATAGGCAATGAATGCAAACTGAATTACAGGATAGCTCAAACACTGATAATTTACTGAGAATTCAATATACTGATATTGAAACAGATAGCATTCATATTCTAAACATAATTGACTGCATAATATGGGAATGCAACATAAACGTACTGAAGATTATGGCATTCAAATTCGGAGTAACTGATTATCTGGCTGGTCTGTCTAGCAAGTATACTTATGGAATGCTAGAAATTATCCCAAGCTAGGGTTCTGTATTCTAAGCATAAACTGTACTAATACTTCCAAGAAGATGCACTAAACCTCACGTAGATCATAACATCTGAGTAACAAGGAAAACTCTAAGGTTTACAAACCCTAGGTCAAATCAAGCATGAGGAAACTGAAGGAACTAACTGAATTCTAGGGACCTAATGGGTGAAAAGAACCAACTTGTGAAATACCACATACCTGGACAAAGATTCTACGGTTGAACCTTTGGATTCTGAGAGAAACTTAGAAAAGAACCCTCTTTGCCTTATTCTTGAGAGAGAGCGCTCTATTTCTTGAGAGATTGCTAAGTACGGACAATTTAGGAGTAATGAGGGAAAATAGAGTTAGAGACCCTTTAATTACTACCAAAATGTCTTAGGGACAGAAATAAAATAACTGGGAAGAGACCGGACTTCCCCCACTTAAAGCTGAAATTTTAGGAAAATGCGCCGTCGAACGGGCCGCCCGATGGGCGTCGAACCTGCGACGGCCCATTAGCCCTGGCGTCGACAAGGGGAAGGAGGGGCTGGTCCTCTGGACGGTTCCTACGGGCATCTCCCACGTCCTGTCACCTCGGTGACTCTCGTGGCACTAGCCCATCGGGGCAAGAGAGGCTGGGTCAGGGCGACTGGCCCTCTCTCATGGGCTGCCCAACAGCTCATCGGACTTCCGACGCCCGTCGTGTCCCCCTTCGAAATGGAGCCAGCTAGGAAGGGCTCCTGGTCACCTCTCACGGGCACCCGGATGGGCCGTCGGACCTTCGACTCCCGTGGGTCAGCCCGTGGGGCTTGCCTGGAATGAAATGTTTCTGAGTTTCTCCCAAGTTTTGAGTTTCTGAAGCTGGTTTCAATTCTGGGATGTTATAATATCTCCCTCTTGGGATCATTCATCCTCGAATGAAGATTGGATAAGCTGAGTTTGAAAGGAAAGAGCTCCAATCCTTACCAACTGAGTACTGGAAACTGATACCTGACTAAACTGAGTTCCATGAACATGCACATAAGCTGAAATGCAAGGTAAACTGGTGGAACAAGGTACTGAGACTAAATTACACAAGAGTAAACTGAGAGACTAAAGAGGAATTGTTACCTCAAGATGAAACTGGGTCAGAGAGGAAGAGGTTAGGGTACTTGGACATTATGGCTGCTTCTGCTTCCCAAGTAGCTCCCTCTACGGACTGATTCCTCCACAAAACTTTAACTGAAGCGACTTCCTTATTCCTCAACCTACAAACTTGACGAGCAAGAATTTCAACTGGATCCTCCTCATAGGTGAGGCTATCCTTCACAGCCACACTTTCTAAGGGTACTATCAAAGTCGGATCACCCACACACTTCTTCAGGAGCAAAATATGAAAGACTGGGTGAACAACTGCTAATTCTGCTAGCAACTCTAACTCATAAGCCATATACCAACCCTTTTCAGGATCTTGTAAGGGCCTACATACCTAGGACTGAGCTTTCCTTTTTTGTCGAATCTCATCACACCCTTCATGGGTGACACTTTCAGGAAAACCCAATCATCACTTTCAAATCTAACTCTCTTCTCCTAACATCTGCATAGGATTTTTGATGACTCTGAGCTCTCCTAAGACTGTCTATGATGAGCTAAACTTTTTCCATAACCTCATGAACCGAATAAGGTCCAATCAAGGCTGCTTCACCTACTTCAAACCAACCAATAGGTGATCTACATCTGCGCCCATATAGAGCCTCATATGGGGCAATCTGAATGCTGGAATAGAAGCTGTTATTGTAGGCAAACTCTATGAGAGGTAGGTGATCATCCCAACTACCCTTGAAATCGATCACGCACGCTCTCAACATATCCTCTAAAGTATGGATAGTTGTCACGCCCTGAGGCTACCCTCTGGATCTAACAGTGCAAAAACATCAGTATTAAAGACTCATAACGTACCCGTGACCACATCGGGAGAATCTTCCTGGTCCTGATGACCCTGAAGTGCATACAACCTATTCTGGCACTGACCGCTACCCATACTAAATGAGGCACCCTGCTGAGTAGGGTGACCTACTGTAGAACCGGTTTGAGTCTGAGGGCGAACATCCTTACCCTTCTGAGAAGCTGTGGGACAATCCCTCATCATGTGGACTGGCTTACCACATCCAAAGCAATTTCCTCTGCCTGCCATGCACTCAACTTGGTGGTTCTTACCGCACTTCTTACACATCGAATTAGAGCACCCACTAGTAACCAAACCTTGGGACTTGTAGCCAGACGCTCTACCCCATCGGTCCTACCTGAACTTAGGCACTGGGGCATTAGCAGATAATGGGGCTGGTGCTGAATTTTTCTGTCGATACTGAGAGCGATTTCCACCCTCTGACCTCTGCTGAAAGTGGCTATACTCATCTGTCCTAGCCCTCTTAGCATCACCTCCCCTTTCCTTGATCTCTCCTCCTCAATCTATTGAGCATAAGTAACTAACCTGGAGAAGTCCATTTCCTTCACAAGCATGGCCGTCTTGCATTCCTTGACCACATCGTCGGACACACCCAACACGAACTTGCTCATGCGAGCTCGTGAGTCAGCTACTATTGCTGGAGCATACTTGGATAATTGTGTGAACTTTAGAGCGTAGTCCTGTATACTCATGTCGTCCTGCCTCAAGTTGATGAACTCCTGAACCTTTGCTTCCCTGAGCTCTAGTGGAAAGAACCTATCCAGAAAAGCAGTCCTGAACATATCCCAAGTCACTGGTCCTGCATTGGCACAATGAGATTCCTTCCACTGCTGATACCAAGTGTAGGACACTCTATTTAACTGATAAGCGGACAAGTCTGCACCCTCGACTTGAGTGACACCCATAATGTCAGTGACCTTCTGGATGTCCTCAAGGAATTCTTGGGGATCCTCTTCTGACTTGGATCCATGAAATTTTGAGGATTCATCCGAGTGAAATCCCGGATTCTAGCAGCAGTAGCATTTTCCTGAGGTGGAGCTGGTGCAGAAGCTTGCTGGTTGACCTGAGCGGTCATGGCTTGAGCGAGCACTTGAAAGGCAGCCCTAAATTAAGCATGCGTAACCTGCTCGTTCAAGGGGTCTGCTGGCTGGTTTCGAGCGTTAGCTCTTCTTGGAGGCATTTTTCTGAAATACGAAGAGCACTAGTTAGAATAGGGAGAGATCAATTAGAGTTCACACTCTATAGCACGAGATAGAAAGAAAAGAAGGGAAATTATTCTTAATAACGTCTCACAGCCCCCCCTCCATAAGAGTGGCGTGCTTCACACCCATGAAGAAGACTCTACTTGACGCGGCTTTCAGACATCCTAGGACACTTGAACCTTATGCTCTGATACCAAGTTTGTCACACCCCGAGGCTACCCTATATATGTGACATGGTGCTCAGTGTCACGAGTGACCCCAAGCTAACCCATGGCATGGCATATCTAAGTAAAACCAATTTAAAGATATATACTATGCAGAAAACTAAAGCGAATAAATATCTGAAAGTGGGAAAAAGCCCAAATAAAACCTGAATATATAAGAATTTGGTTTAGTACTAACTGAGTAACAATACTAAAAATGCTGAATCTAGTCTATGTCTTAAAGCCATCTAACTGAATGGGAGTTGCTGGGACATGCCCCCAACTAACTCTAGCAAAACTGAAAACTGAAGATATATACTGAAATGAAGGCATGTCTATTGTCCCCGAACTATTGAGGACTCACCACTGAGCTGCTGAGTACGGACCGGAGGTCGAGTTATGCGCCATCTGGATGCTGAGTGCCTGAACCTACATCATGAAATGATATAGCACAAAAGTATGCGTCAGTACTTTGAATGTACTAAGCATGCAGGATACAGGCTGGACTGAACAATATATATTACATATAAACTGAGCAGGAAATTGATATGCTGAAAATATAACTGAAAGCTGAACTGGATGCAATGACCAAGTATAAATCATGTAACTGTAACATGCTAAACTGCATAACTGAAAAGCTGGATACATGGTCAATGCAATACTGAATACAGATTATGGGAGCTATTGTTAACCGACATACCCCAAGATGAGCAAACTATGGGGACAATCCTGTAACCCTAACTGGAAGGGCGTTCATACCTTGCCAGGGTACAAACTAAACTGACGTGGATCCACTAAACTGATGTCCACAAGGGACAAAGATGTACATCCTAATCTGATAGCTGACTCCTCTAAACCTACGGTGGCGCCGTAGTTCTGGGACTTGGGGACTACTACTAAAGGTCATAGCCTAAACTGACAGCTAAGCCCTCATCCCCTAGTCCGCTCGGTACTAAGTCTACTCCTACTGAATACATAGGCAATGAATGCAAATTGAATTACTGGATAGCTCAAACCCTGATAATTTACTGAGAATGCAATATACTGATACTTAAACAGATAACATTCATAGTCTGAACATAACTGACTGTATAATCTAGGAATGCAATATAAACATACTGAAGATTATGGCATTCAAATTCGGAGTAACTGATTATCTGGCTGGTCTGTCTACCAAGTATAGTTTATGGAATGCTGGAAATTATCATAAGCTAGGGTTCTGTATTCTAAGAATGAACTATACTAATCCTTCCAAGAACTATGCACTAAACCTCATGTAGATCATAACATCTGAGTAACAAGGAAAACTCTAAGGTTTACAAACCCTAGGTCTAATCAAGCATGAGGAAACTGAATTCTAGGGACCTAATGGGTGAAAGGAACCCACTAGTGAAATCCCACATACCTGGACGAAAATTCTACGGTTGAACCTTTGGATTCTGAGAGAAACTTGGAAGAGAACCCTCTTTGCCTTGTTCTTGAGAGAGAGCGCTCTATTTCTTGAGAAATTGAGCGCTCTATTTCTTGAGAGATTGCTAAGTACGGACAATTTAGGAGTAATGAGGGAAAATAGAGTTAGAGACCCTTTAATTACTCCCAAAATGTCTTAGGGGCTGAAATAAAATAACTGGGAAAAGACTGGATTACCCCCATTTAAAGCTAAAATTCTGGGAAAATGCGCCGCTGGACGGGCCACCTGACAGGCGTTAGACCTGCGATGGCTCATTGACCCTGGCATCGACAAGGGGAAGGAGGGGCTGGTTCGCTGAACGATTCCTACGGGTGGCTCCCATGGCCTGTCGCCTCGGCAACGCGCGTGGCACTAGCCCGTCGAGGCAAGAGAGGCTGGGTCAGGGCGACTGGCCCTTTCTCATGGGCTGCCCGATGGCCCGTCGGACCACCGATGTCTATTAGGTCCCCCATCAGAATGGAGCCGGCTAGGAAGGGCTCCTGGTCGTCTCTCACGGGTACCCATACCGGCCATCAGACCTCCGACGCCCGTGGGTCAGCCCGTAGGGCTTGCCTGGAATGGAATTTTTCTAAGTTTCTCCCAAGTTCTGAGTTTCTTAAGCTGGTTTAAATTCTGGGGTGTTACAAGGGGTGTATTGATAATGGTTGCTTAGCTAATGGGTGTGGGTGTTGTTAATTCACCTTTATAATTGCTTATTTGACATGGGTCTAGTAATTTCACCAAGTTTTAATCCTAAAATTGGTGGTTGCATAACATTAATTTACATTACTTGGCTATGTGATTGCTCGAGAGAGAATTTCATAGTTGTGGATGTGAAATTGCTAGTGGGTACTTGGGAATCCATATAGATTGGAAGCTAGAAAGCTTTAATCGCAGGAATCTCCTATTTAAGGGTCCGAGCTAGAAATAAGATGACCTCCCCAAGCTAATGTTGGTTGATTGTTTATCACACCGATGATGTTCTAACCAAAATCATCTGAAATATGGATGTTGATTGAGAGATAGCATTCCACACCTATGACCAACACTATTCATATCAAAAGGTGAGAGTAGAAGTGATTTAATGATTACCCTATCCTATAGCTAATGCCCCATTGGATATGCATCCCTAGTCATCTAGTCAATCTTGGTTCCCCCGTATTTAGTTTTATTGCTTTTAATTGAATTGCATTTGTAGTGATAACATTCCCAGTTCCCCTCAATTTTTACGTGTTTAGTTTGAGCAATTAATCTCATCTTGAAATCAACTCATACAATCTCTAGTTGGCTAAGTCAAGTCCCTTGGGTACGACCCTGACATCCATTGGTTTTATAAATTTTGTTTTGCTGCACGATTGCCGTGGCCTCCTAATTGGAGAGAACAATTTGAGCGTTCATCACGTCTCCAGATATTGCCTTGCTCCAAAGCCTGCTCAACTGCAAATTCTGAAACTGTTTGGCCTTTATCTCGTCTATGAATGTGGATTTGACCTCAATACTAGCCAAAATCCCACCTTGTTCTGAATTACCCAAGTGCATGAACTTGGACTCCAATTCCTGAATTTCCTTTGCTAATGGTCGTTTGAACACCCCAAACAAGTCAAACTGCCCATGCTAACTATTTTCCGGCTCAATGCGTCTGCCACCGCATTAGCTTTACCCGGATGGTACTGAATTGTCACATCATAGTCATTCAACCACTCCATCCACCTTCTCTGCCTCAGATTTAAGTCCTTCTGAGTGAAAACATGCTGCAGGCCACAATGATCAGTGAACACCTCACTCTTGACACCATAGAGGTAGTATCTCAAAATTTTCAGTGCAAATACCACCGCTGCCCATTCCAAATCGTGAGTCAGGTAGTTTCTCTCATGTACCTTCAATTTCCTAGAATCATATGCTATCACATTCCTATCCTGCATCAATACATCACCTAAACCAGAATGTGAAGTATCACAATGAATAGTAAAGTCCTTACCTTCAATCGATAAAGACAAAATAGGAGCCGTAGTCAGAAGTGTCTTGAGCTTTTAGAAGCTCTGCTCGCACTTGTCGGACCACACAAACGGTACATCTTTCTGTATCAGCCTTGTCAAGTGGGTAGCAATAGATGCAAATTTCTTGATGAACCTACGATAGTAGCTTGGAAGCCCCACAAAACTTCTCACCTCAGTCACCGAGCTAGGCCGGACCCAACTCTTGACTGCCTCAATCTTCTGGGGATCTACCATCACCCTCTTTTCTGACAGTACATGCCCCAAGAATGCTACTAAAGTCAGCCAGAACTCACACTTGGAGAACTTCGCATAAAGATTTTGACGTCTCAAAATGTCCAACACTATATGGAGATGTTTAGCATGCTCCTCCCTACTCTTGGAGTAGATCAAAATGTCATCAATGAAAATGATAATGAACGAATCTACGTACGGTTTAAGCACCCAATTTATCAGACTCATGAATGCCTCTGGAGCATTGGTCAAACCAAACAACATCACTAAGAACTCATAATATCCATACCGAGTCTGAAAAGCAGTCTTAGGAATATCCTCGGGCGTAATTCTCAACTGATCAACTTAGGATACGCTGACCTCAAGTCAATTTTTGAAAACACCGACGCACCCTGTAACTGGTCAAATAGATCATTAATACGAGGTAGAGGGTACTTATTCCGGATGGTAACCTTGTTCAACTGCCTGTAATCTATGCACATCTTCATACTACCATCCTTCTTCTTTACAAACAATACCGGAGCACCCCAAGGCGAAGCACTGGGATGGATAAATCCCTTATCTAGGAATTCCTGAAGCTGAGACTTAAGCTCTCTTGACTCTGCCAGAGCCATTCGATAAGGAGGAATGGAAATTGGGCGAGTGCTCGGCTCCAAGTCAATACAGAAATCGATATCCCTATCCTGAGGCATGCCAGGAAAATCCGCAAGAAATACCTCTCAAAACTCTGAAATGACTGGAACTGACTCAATAGAGGAGGAATCCACACTATCATCCCGGATATAAGACAAAAAGGCTAGACAACCTCTTTCCACTAGCTTCCTAGCCCGAACAAATGATATTATTTTGGCCGGCCTAGACCTATACACACCTTCCCACTCTAGCCTATCCTTAACCGGAATCTCTAGAGCCACAGTCTTGGTGTTACAATTCAACACAACATGATACGAGGATAACCAGTTCATGTCCAAAATGACATCGAAGTCAACCATATCCAGAATTACTAAGTCTACCCAAGTATGCAACCCCATAAAAATAACCAAACAATTACGATAAACATGAGTCAGAATCACCAACTCTCCCACCTAGGTAGAAACATGGATAAGGGAATCAAGAATATCACATATCAAGTCCAGACCCAATGCAAAACTCACAAACACATAAAAATATATGGAACCTAGGTCAAATAGTATCGAAGCCATTTTATCACAGCTAAGAATGGTACCTGTGATCACTACATCTGATTCCTCAGCCTCGGTCCTCTCTGGAAATGCGTAACAGTGAGCCTAATCATCAATCCGAGCAACTTTCCTGGCCGGATGCGCCACACCCCTGCCCGCACCGCCATTCCCTCTGTCTCCCCTACCTCTCTTAAAGGTACCTCACCCACCCTGTGGATGAAATCTAGCATGACCACCTCTACCTGCCGGGACCATAGCCTTAGACTGCTGCTGAACTTGATTACCAGTCAGCCTGTGAGGGCATTCCCTCTTAAAGTGGCCTAGATCACCATAATGGAAACAACCATGATCAAGTGTAGGCCTGCTAACAGATGTGTAGGAAGATCCCTGACCTGTAGGAGCTAAAAACTGTTGATTAGTTGCTGGATGACTACTTGTAGCAGCTGGCAGAGCCGACTGAATAGGATGGGCTGAGTATACTTGTTGATTCTAGCCCCTGGAGTATGAACAACTGTAATTTCCCTCATTCTGGGGTTTCTTGTCTAACACTTTAGCCTTCCCAGCTTGCCTGACTCCCTCAAGTTTCTTTACATAATCTGCCACTTCATTGAAGCCTTTCCCTGAAGAAGTCATGTGCACAGACAATACCTGAAGCTCAGTATTCAAACCCTTCACAAACAATCAAACTCGCTCCTCCTCGGAACCCAACAACTGTGTAGCAAAATGAGAAAAGGCATGAAATTTTCCCTCATAAGTAGAGACTGACATGCTACCCTGCTCCAAATTAAAGAATTCATCCTTTTTCCGGTCCCTCAAGGTATGTGGTACGTAATTCTCTAAGAAGAGAGCGTGAAACTGCTCCCAAGTCAGTGGAGGCAAAACAGACGACCGACACTCTACATGAGACCTCCACCACTGTTTGGCATCACCCCAGCTGAAATGTGATGAACTCAACCCCATGCTGTTGCACAATGCCCAGCTTATGCAGCCTCTTATAGAAATCCAATATGAATTCATAAGCATCTTCCCTATCGGTACCCTGAAATATGGGAGGTTTCAACTTGAGAAACTTGGTCAACATCTCATGTTCACTTTCTGTCATTACTGGGCCTAACATTGGCCTAAAGAAATCACCTATGCCTGAAGCTGTATCCATCCTAGGAGCCGTAGAGTCTGCTGGCTGAGTGCCCCGAGCCTGAATTACAATGCCCGTGGGTATGGCCTTAACACCAACCAAACCACTCAAGAAGTTCCAAGCCTGGTGAAATGCTTTGGGCGTCATAGAGGGAAGGCCTTCACCTCATGCTGGTGCCACCTCTGCCTCTGCCTATGCCTCTTCATCCTCCACAACAAATTCCACATCTTCGTCAACCTATTCTTGAGGTGGGGGAGGGGTTGCCTCTCGCAATCCTGCAGCATCTTGAGCCCAACCCCTAGAGGGTGTGGCTCTACCTCATCCTCTACCCCTTCCCCTGCCTCTATAATAGACAGCCAGGCCCACTGCTGGGATCGCTGGTCTTGCTCCATTGTTCCTTGTGTTAACCATCTGAGGATAGAAGAGTGAAAGAGTTAGATACCAATTGAAATCAAGTTATAGCACAATAGAAGAATGAATAGATAGTTTTACTAAAGTCCTATAGACTCTCGAAGAAAAGTACGGACGTCTCCACACTGTTCTGCAAGACTCTACTAGACCTATTTTGGTATAACGAGATCAACGAACCTAAGGCTCTAATGTAATCTTTTTCACGACCCAAACCATTGTGAGTGACACCCACCCAACTCTCAGATGAGCGAACCAGTAGAACTCAATCCTTAGCATAGCCTAACAACCTAAAACCAGTGTATGAAAAGTAAACTAGCAAACAACATAAATAAATCAACTCTGTTAAAATATTCCCTGCGGAAAATCCCTCCCTAGAATCTGAAAGTCATAGTACCAAAAACATCTACCAAAACTAGAGTAAGGGGATGCAACCCTAAATGAAGAAATAGTTTAAGCCCGATACTAGTGGATTACAACTCAATGGATATAAATCAAGGCAGTTTGGTCGAACACCTCACCCTTGATATCTCAAAGTGTCAGGCCTATAGATGAGGTCGTGCGTCAATCGCCGAAAGATTTCCTGTACTCACAAAAGACAAGCAAGTGCAGTATCAGTACACAACCACCATGTACTGGTAGGATCATCAGCCAGTTCCAAATAAATAGTGTATGAATAGCACAGAAGTCAAGTAATAGTACAACAACACGTAAACAAGTCAACATATATTTCTAGACTACAAGTCTCTCCCTAACTTGTCCCCATATGTAAACCACTTCCATAACCATTATCAATAATTCACAATAACAATAATTATACCGCGTTACATATCCCGGACTCACCCTGGATCCCCCCTAGATAATACCTAAGTATCAAACATACAACCCGGTCTACACCAAGACCAAACTAATAGATCAATATAACAACCCGGCCTCTCAAGGACCAAAATGCACAAACAAAAATCATAAACACAATACGGTCCACTCAAGAAACCATTAGTAAGGATGCAACAATACAGTAAAGTAAACCCATACCAGGCGTGGTACCCGAGCGAACCATTAGTATATCTCGTACCAGGCGTGGTACCCGAGCCAACCAAATGCCACATAAATCCACAGTGACAACAATGAATAATCAACACTTGTAAACCAATAAGAAAAACACCTAGTTGATTTCACCAGAATGAAAAACACGATTTTTGGACATTCTTAACCATTCCCTAAGCAATGCATACCACACAATTACTTAGACATGAGTATACAAACACACAATGCATACAAGAATTAATAACCATCACCTACCTCAAATAATCAAGCTCCACAGTGCCGGATCTTTCCCCTTTTCAGGATCCCTTGCTTATTCTTCGTCTACAAACAACCAAATAAATACTATAGTTAATTAACTGGCCTAAATTACCTGGATTATACAAAAATCCTAATCCCCAAGCCAAACCATGATCATTCCAACTCTTCCCAAGCTTTTCCACTATTAATTCACCTAAGATTATCATTTATACCGATACATTCAGAGAATTAAAGCTTGGTGATCAGTACCCATTAACTATAAACAACACCCAAGAACTCTAGCACCCTAGAATCCCCTTTTTCCTCGGATTCTACAATTCTAGGTTATCCCAAACCTTTCCCCAAGCCCACCCTTAGCAATTATATAGAATAGGAAATATATCGTGGAGTTTGAGGAGTAGAATCCTTACCTTTAGGATGAAAAATGGTGAAAAACTGGTAGAAATCGCCCAAAATTGCCCCCTTCTTCTCCCAAAATGAGTTGCAGAAAAGCTAAACTATTTGGGGAAGTTTCTATATTATATACCATCATGCTCCGCTATATCGGTCCACTCCACTATAGTGGTACCATCGTAGTGGAGTCGTCTGCTATGACGGAGGCTGACCGACATTGACTTTCGCTGTAGCGGTATTTTCTATGCTATGTTGGAGGTTGCTATGGCAGAGTGTCAACTTTTATGGCAGTTGACACGGGATAGAAAGTCGTAAAATCTCCAAAACTGGTCTATTTTACAACACACTTATTTTTTCGATGTCCCAGAACAACCCCTTCACGTCAACTTTGATTCTGGAAGTTCTACTTACCCGAATTTGATTCTGAAAAGTCCCCCGGACTCCTTCATGTATTAGATAAAAGGAAAACTAGCTCAAATCAAGATATTTAACCTAATCCTTACCCAGATTGTCCTAGATCATACCTCACTCCAAAACTGGTCGAGACTAGCCTAGCCCAGAATTTCAAACTCCCAAACCCAGAGTTTTCTAACTCTAAAAATTGGCACAAATGGTTTACCCGTAATGATGGACCCAATCGTTATACTCCGGCAGAGTTAAGGGAGCTTAAGTCTTAGCTTCAGGAACTCCTAGATAAGGGATTTATCCATCCCAGTGCTTCGCCTTGGGGTGCTCCAGTCTTGTTTATGAAAAAGAAGGATGGTAGTATGCAGATGTGCATAGATTACAAGTAACTAAACAAGGACCATCCAGAATAAGTACTCTTTACCCCGTATTGATGATCTTTCTGACCAGTTACAAGGTACATCTGTTTTTTGAAAATTGACTTGAGGTCGGGATATCATCAGTTAAATATTAGGCCCAAAGACATTCCTAAGACTGCTTTTCAGACTCGGTATGGACATTACGAGTTCTTTGTGATGTCATTTGGGTTGACCAATGCACCGGTAACATTCATGAGTTTGATGATTGGGGTGTTTAAAACTTACTTGGATTCATTTGTTATCATTTTTATTAATGATATTTTGATCTACTCCAAGAGTAGGGAGGAGCATGCTGAACATCTCCATATAATGTATGCGAAGTTCTCCAAGTATGAGTTTTAGTTGACTTCGGTTGCATTATTGGGGGAATGTAGTCTCTGAACATGGGGTGATGGTAGATCCTCAGAAGATTGAGGCAGTCAATAGTTGGGTCCGACCTAACTCGGTGACTGAGGTGAGAAGTTTTGTGGAACTTGTAGGCTACTATCGTAGGTTCGTCAAGAATTTTGCATCTATTGCTACTCACCTAACTAGGATGATATCG
Organism: Jaltomata sinuosa; assembly: GCA_003996215.1. Lineage (NCBI taxonomy): Eukaryota > Viridiplantae > Streptophyta > Magnoliopsida > Solanales > Solanaceae > Jaltomata > Jaltomata sinuosa. The sequence continues at coordinate 144,074 of QJPP01004660.1, forward strand.
AAATACATACCATTTTTATGGTCCAACAAGTGTGAGGAGAGCTTCCAAAAGCTCAAGACACTTCTGACCACGACTCCTATTTTGTCTTTACCGGTTGAAGGTAAGGACTTTATTGTTTATTGTGACGCTTCACATTCTGCATTGGGTGCTGTGTTGATGCAGGATAGGAATGTGATAGCCTATGCTTTTAGGCAGTTAAAGGTGCATGAGAGAAACTATCCGACTCACGATTTGGAGTTGGCAGCGGTGGTGTTTGCACTCAAGATTTGGAGACACTAACTTTATGGTGTCAAGGTTGAGGTGTTCACCGACCATCCCAGTCTGCAATATGTCTTCACTCAGAAAGACTTGAACCTGAGGCAAAGAAGGTTGATGGAGTTGTTAAAGGACTATGATGTGACCATTCAGTACCATCCGGGTAAGGCTAATGTGGTGGCAGACACATTGAGCTAGAAGACAGTTAGCATGGACAGTTTGGCTTGTTTGGGGTTGTCCAAACAACCACTTACTAAGGAGATTCAGGCATTGAAATTTAAGTTCATGCACTTGGGTATTTCAGAACAAGGTGGGGGTATTGACCAGTATTGAGGTCAAATCCACTTTCATAGAGGACATAAAGGCCAAACAGTTTCAGGATTCGCAGTTGAGCAGGCTTCAGAGCAAGGCAATATTCAGAGAGTCCGGGGATGCCATATTAGATTCTGGCAGTGTGTTAAATTCTAGAGGAAGGATTTGTGTTCCTTGTGTTGATGACATAATTCATAAGGTATTGGCAGAAGATCATGGTTCGCGGTATTGGATTCATGCGGGTATAACCAAGATGTACAGAAATTTGAGACAACTTTATTGGTGGCCTGGGATGAAAAGGGACATAGCGGATTTTGTGTCCAAATGTCATAATTTCCAGCAGGTCAAGTATGAACACCAAAGGCCTGCAGGACTATTTCAAAGAATGCCCATCCCAGAGTGGAAGTGAGAACGGATAGCCATGGATTTTGTGGTGGGTCTCCCCAAGACTTTGGGGAAGTATGACTCTATTTGGGTCATTGTTGACAGGCTGACCAAGTCAGCTCACTTTATTTTGGTCAGGGTGGATTACAATTCACAGTAATTGGCTAAGATATACGTGAAAGAGGTTATGAGATTGCATTGGGTGCCACTGTCCATTATTTTAGACAGGGGTAGGCAGTTTACCTCCGAGTTTTGGGGTAAGTTGCATGAGGAGTTGGGCACTCAACTCACCTTTAGTACAACCTTCCATCCTCATACTGATGGTCAGTCGGAGAGGACAATTCAGGTATTGGAGGACATGCTGAGAGCATGTGTGATTAACTTCGGGGGTCATTGGGACCAATTTCTACCATTGTGTTAGTTCTTATATAATAATAGCTACCACTCCAGTATCGCATTGCATCATTCGAGGCTCTGTATGAGAGAAGTTGTAGGTCACCTATAGGGTGGTTTGAGGAAGGCGATGTAAAGTCTTTGGGCGTAGACTTGGTAAGAGAAGCACAAGAAAAGGTAAGAGACATTCAAACCAAGTTGCTAGCTGCCCAAAGCAAGCAGAAGGAATATGCAAATCGCAAGGTAAGGGACATGGAATTTCAAATTGGTGATAAGGTATTGTTGAAAGTGTCACCAATGAAGGGAGTTATGCGTTTCGGTAAGAAGGGCAAGCTCAGCCCTCAGTTCATCAAACCATTTGAAGTTCTTGAGATCATAGGGCCAGTGGCTTACAGATTAGCACTGACGCCCAGTCTATCGGGTGTCCATATGGTATTCCATGTATCCATGCTGAAGTAATACCATGGGGATGGGGACTACATCATCAAGTGGGATGAGGTATTATTTGATAGGGATCTTTGCTATGAAGAGGAACCGATTTTGATTCTTGATCGGGATGTCCAAATATTGAGGACAAAGGTAATTAGTATAGTAAAGGTTCAATGGAAGCATCATCCGATTGAGGAATCCACTTGGGAAACTGAGAAGGACATGCGGGACAAATACCCTCACCTGTTTGAGGATATAGATACTACTCTTTTTGCTCTTTACTTTATGTATTTTTGGGTTTGATTATTCGGGGATGAACGATGAGTAAATTAGTATCTGTTTTAATGACTGGGTCCGTCGTTATGGGTGAACCATTCATGCTAATTATTAGAGTGAGAAAACTTCGGTTTTGGGAGTTTGAAATTCTGGGCTAGGCTAGTCATAGCCGATTTTGGAGTGAGGTATGGTGTAGGGAAATCTGAGTAAGGATTAGGTTAAATGTCTTGATTTGAGCTAGTTTTCTATTTATCTAAGACATAAAGGAGTCCAGGGGACTTTTCAGAATCAAATTCAGGTAAGTAGAACTCTCAGAATCGAGGTTGATGTGAAGGGGTTATTTCAGGACATCGGGAAAATAAGGGTGTTGTAAAATGTACCAATTTTGGGGACTTTATGACTTTATATCCTATGTCAACCACCGTAACAACTGACACTCCGCCATAGCAACCTCCGCCCTAGAGGAGAAATTACCGCTACAGCGGAAGTCAACGTCGGTCAGCCTCCGCCATAGCGGACCACTTTGCTATGGCGGTACCGCTATAGCGGAGCGGACCACTATAGTGGAGCGCGATGAGATTTAATGCAGAAAATTCTCCAAAATAGTTCAGTTTTTCTTCAAAATGTTTTGGGAGAAGAAGGAGGCGATCTTGGGCAATTTCCATCTGTTTTTCACCATTTTTCATTCTAAAGGTAAGGATTCTACTCTCTAAACTCCATAATATCTTTCCTACGCTATAAAATTTCTAGGAGTGGACTTGGGGAAAGGTTTGGGATAACCTAGGATTGTTTACTCTGGGAAAAAAGTGGAATTCTAAGGTGCTAGAGTTCTTGGGTGCTGTTTATAGTTAATGGGTAATGATCATCAAGCTTAAATTCTCTAAATGTATCGGTATATATGATAATCTTAGGTGAATTAATGGCGGAAAGGCCAGGAAAGGGTTGGGATGATCATGGTTTGGCCTGGGGATTATGATTTTGTATAATCCGGGTAATTTAGGCCAGTTAATTAACTATAGTGTTTATGTGTTTATTTCTAGACCAAGAATAAGCAAGGGATCTTGAAAAAGAGAAAGCTCCGGCACTGTAAAGCTTGATTATTCAAGGTAGGTGATGGTTATTGATTCCTGTATGTATTGTATGTTTATGTACCTTTGTATAAGTATTTGTATGGTTTGCATTGTTAATGAAATGATTTAGGAATGTCCAAAAGTCCTATTTTCAGAATTGTGAAATGAACTAGGTGTTATTGCTTGTTGGTTTACAAGTGTTGATTGTTCATTGTTTGTGACTGTGGATTTATGTGACATTCGGTTGGCTCGGGTACCACGCTTGATATGGGTATACTAATGGTTGGCTCGGGTACCATGCCTGGTATGGGATATACTAATGGTTGGCTTGGGTACCACGCATATTATGGGAAATACTGACTGGTTGTCTCGGGTACCACGCCTGGTATGAATTTACTTTATTGTATTGTTGTATTTTTACTTATGGTTCCCTGAGTGGACAAGATTGTGTTTATGATTTGTGATTGTGCATATGGTCCTTGAGAGGTCGGGTTATCATCATATTGATTTGTGAGTTGGTCTTGGTGTAGACCGGGTTGTATGTTTGACACTTAGGTATTGTCTAGAGGGGATCCAGGGTGGGTCTGGGATATGAAATGCAATATAATTATTGTTTATTGCAGATTATTGATCATAACTGTGAAAGTGGATTACATGTAGGGACAAGCTAGTGAGAGACTTGTAGTCTAGAATTACCTGTTGGCTTGTTTACATGTTTCCTATACTATTACTTGACTTTTGTACTGTTCATTTACTGTTTATTTGGAACTGGCTGATGGTCTTACTATTACACGGTGGTTGTGTACTGAAAATGCACTTGCGTTTCTTTTGTGAGTACAACAAATCTTCCAGCGGTTGACTCACGACCTCACCTGTAGGCTTGACACTTTAAGACATCAAGGGTGAGCTGTTTAATCGAGCTGTCTTAGTTTCTTTCTTATTGGTTGTAGCCCACTTGTTTTGGGCTTAGACTATTACTTATTTTGGGGTTGCATCCCCGTGCTCTAGATTTGGTAGCATTTTGATACGATGACTTTCAGGTCCTATGGGATTTTTCCACAAGTTATTTATTATAGTTGGTTTGATTTTGGTTAATTATCACTAGTTTATTTTCTTGCACACTAGTTTTAAGCTCTTAGGCTATGCTAAGGGTTGAGTTCTATTGATTTGCTCATTCGGGGGTTGGATGGGGGCCACTTGCGGCGGTCTAGGTCGTGACATCTTCTTCTTCCTTCCTCTTCTTTTTCTTCTTCTTCTTCTTCTTCCTCCTCCTCCTCTTCCTCTTTCTCTTCCTCTTCTTCTTCCTCCTCCTTCTTCCTCCTCCTCCTTCCTCCTCCTCCTCCTCCTTCTTTTTACTCCTTCTTCTTCTTTTTCTTTTTGGTTATTCTTCTTCCCCCCTCCTCCTCCTCCTCCTCCTCCTTCTTTCTTTTTTCTTCTCTTTTTCTTTTTCTTCTTTCTCTTCTTCTTTCTTCTTCTTTGTTGCTTTCAGTCATTAAAGTTTCTTTAAAGCTCAATTTTAAAAATTGACTTGCTATATATGGATGTATATACATCTATGATATATAGCTATACATCATATATACACAATTATACACTATTTATACAATATCGATATATTGCATACATATTACAAACTATTTATACAATATCAATATATTATATATACCATGACCATTTTTGTTGAAACAAATATTGTGTTCTTTAACATATGATACATTATTTAGTCAATCTTAATCTTCAATTTTATCAGCTTCTCTGCACATTAATTGATTCCTTGTTTTACTTTTATTAAGTTATAGTCAATCAATGTTTTACCCAGTGCCAGTCAAAGTGATGCCTGCTATTAAGGGTCATATACTAAATTCTTCAAGTTCATACTCTCTGTTTCGCATGTTTCTATATACGTTTACTATACAAAGATATTATATTGTGTGATATTATACTGTGTTGTATATACTTATAAAAATTATTAGCGAGTGAAGAGTACTCGTGCATGCAGTAGGTGTAGAATTAGTCAAACTAGGTCCTTGGGCTATTTAATTATGTAAAAATAAACGTAATTATATTTGTTGCAAACTAATAACTTTATTGTATATATATATATATATTTTTCTAAAGTTAACCCCTAGAAATATACCCCTCACAACCTATTATTCCTTCTATTCTCTTTCAATTCGCGTTGCGATTCAGTTCTTCTTCATGTGGGTTGGCTGAAAGTTTTCTCTTCCATTTTCAAGTAGGTTTTGTAATTTATCTTCACTCTCATTGAGTATATTAGCTTATGAAATTTCACAAATGGTTGTTCTTCACAAATGATGTGGATCGTGGTTTGATTGCCAAATATTCCACTCCCAATACTCCATCAAATTCGGAAAGAAGATTTTCAAATGTCTTCCTCCAGATGTAAGTTCATTTATTTATAAAATTTTGTTTTCTTGCTATTTCGATGAACTGATTTTCATTGTTTTTTCAATTAACATTTGTGGTTCTCTATTATTGCCAACCTATTTTTGATTGTTATTGGAAAGTTTCTTCATGTGGATATTTAAAATGGGAATACCAAGCTCTCCTATGAGAAATCTTACATACAAAATTTAGAGTCATCATTGAAAAATATCATGATAGAAATGGACAATTTGAAGATTAAAATGGATAGTTTGAAGAATGAAATGAACAATTTGAAGACTGAAAGTGAAAATTTGAAGAGGATTATTTTTTGGAATAGTTGCTACCTTAGAGGCTACTAATCAGTTGGAATTGAACAAAGTTAGAACATTAGAAGAGAAGTATTTTAAGATAAAATTGAATCTTACGATTTTATGGACTCTTTTCGTTGGATTTATAGTTGCACTAATGATAAATTTAACATGAATTCGGGATGTATTGTTAGGTATTTATTATCTTAAATGTTAATGAAGCTAATATGCATGTGTAGTAGTTGAGAAACTAATGGTTGATGTTTTCTTTGGAGGTGTAGTTAATGTAATTGTAGTTTTGATTTAAGGATGTGAAGCTCTTTCAATCTTAATTCATATGATTTGTTTAAACTCTTGTCTTATTTTTTAGGTTATATTTTTGGACAAAATTAATCACAACTAAATTAGTCATTAATTTTCATGACTCAATTTACGTGATCGTGCAGACACCTACTCGATTTTAACTCGATAGGAGAACCCCTTCATTCATCCCTTTAAAAAGTACGTTCTTAAGAAAAGATATTTATAACGATTATTATCAATTGGAAGAACACAAAATAACCTTTTATTCTTTCAAGATAATATAATTATTTTTAATGACCTAGTCTAGATATGTACAAGAGCTTCTAATATGGAGTAATGATAAAATAAAAAGACACAACTTTCGCCTGAGGAGTGAGATATGCAAAAATTAATGATGAATATCCGTCACTTTTGCTAAGAAATTTCAAACAACCTGTAACATACCTATACCCCAAAATAAATGTAGCAAGAGTAATATCAGTACACCACATGTTAGACATCATTGGCCGATTCAGATTAGTTCATGCAATACAATATAAAATTAATAGAATCAACAAATAACTTATGCCACTTATTTATACCTCACCCTACAACTTGAACAAGTCAATGGAAGATTGACATTATATTTCTTTGTATTAACTCAGTCTCTAGATATGGTCCCTAGACATTTCTTTTCATTCTGATAATTAAAAAGATCACCAACATAGTTACTAATACTTAGTACCATTGTGATTACACACACCCATTACCACTTACCCAACAATTTTTACATCATGGAATATTATGCTCATAACACCTATCAATTTTCATAGAGACATCACCCACAATCATAGTCAAACCAGCCACAAAAGATACAACAACACCCATACACTTTAATTGCAGGATTCAAGTAATTAATCAATGACCTGATAAGTAAATCAGATATAGATATATCAATGTCAATCAATGATGGACATAAAAGTAACCAAAACAGATATAAGAAGTCATCACAAAACTCTGTAAGTATAATACAATCACAACACAATTATGGAATCATATCCTTACCGAATTAAAACTGTATAGCCTCTTATCTCATCATTCTCACTCTATACCATATCTGAACACACATGTGCAATTCATTTGTACACATATGCTAAAGAGTCTTATTTTTTCCAACTACTCATGACCTACAGGGGACCCTAGCTGTCCATGTATCAGTACTTGTGTGGTACCCAATCCACCACACAACTACTTGTCTGTAAGCTCACATTGAATTTGAGCCACTCATATCTGAACCATATTCCATACCAGCATGGTACCTGATCCATCACATAAGTGCTCTTCCATAAGATCACATCAAACTCAAGACACTCATCTCAAAATAATTATATATTCCTTATTTCTCTTAAGATATCTCAGTATGTTCTTTGTTTGGTTATCTCACAAGATAATAAAGACAAGCACACATTGATAATTATAAATACACACCACAATCACAAGTCATATTAAGATAGACTTCAGTAGTTTAACAACTTATACATACATGCATAGTTATATAAGGACACAATCAATTCACCATAGTTACTCAACAAGCATTATCATGCCAAGAAATATCAAGTTCAAATTAAGTGTTAAATCTAATCATGCATAATGTTATCAATTTCATAAAATATAACATCATTAATAGTTTTAGAAATAAATATGTCAACACTCTAACCAATACACATTTCTTAGTTTATAAATCTTTTACTGTTTATAACCTAATACTTATCTAGGTTTCCTACCATCAAGTTTATATTAAGAGAACTATATCGTGACTACTAGTCACCATTTCACACTCCATATTGAGACCAAAAGGAAATAATTACCATAATATGGATCCACCACCAGAAATGCATGCAAATAGACATTACTAATTCCACAACTTCTTCCAACCTTTAGTTTAATTAATCTAGATTTTATAGTTGAATTAATACATAACCAATCTACCCCCTTTACATTAATTTTGCCTGAATCATGATCATATATATTCATAAATATACGCAAATCACTACTCATGCAGCCCTTCTAGCTTATTTTAGGCGACACCCATCCGAACACCATACCCGAAGACCTAGTCATTCTTTCTCCTAGTAATTCTATAATGCATATACAATTCACTAATCAAAGTCCAAACATAAAGTAAACAATAACCTACCTTGACGCCAAGATACTACCATAACTTCAATGGAACTTCTCTCCTTGCTCTTGATCTAGAAATCATGATCGAGAATCGATGAGGTAGATGGTGGAACCATATTCTTAAAGAGCCACTCCTATCTATTCTTAGGTGTTCTATCTTGAAAATTATCATAGGATATTTTTAGGAAGAAACCCTCTTTAAAATAGGAGCTGAACTTTGAAATAAACTTTAAACACAAAATTCTGGTTCCTATCACCCATTGCAACGATCACCACCTTCACTGCAGCAGAATCGCTATTGCAACCAACTGACCATTATGCAAAACTCGCCTAACCAGGCTCACTTTTTTTTTTACTCTATATCTGTTTTTACATTTATACATGTTATCCCAAAATAAAACCTACCAATAAAATTTTAATTCTTATATTTGTATCAAGAAAGATTCAATAATAACTGGATGAGTCGTTACAGCATATACCAATTAATCAACCGTTCATCCCCAAATGACCCTGTAATTACCCACTAGGTTATTCTCTATTTTTATGTGTTTTCAGTATTTTGAGCTTTCTCACAATAGATATAAGTCATTTATGACTTACGGGGCTAACAGTTCAATTTTCGGGTTGTTCATTTGTGTTTTAGAAGTGTTTCCCTATTTTGGAACTCTTAAATTTGGAAGAGTTGACTTTGGTTGATATTTGGAAAAGACGACCTTGGATGAAAATTTTATCAACACCGTTAGCTTTGGAGTGTTGACTTTGGGCTAGAGGGATCTTTGGTTTGGGTCCCGAAGCTTTTGGACTCATTTTAGGATATCAGGTTCTTTTGGATAAAAGTTAGTTTTTCAGCGTGGGACCCACTTTTTATCAAAATAATCTTTGTTGGAAATTTCATCAATTTCATTGAGTCCAAAATACCATTTCCAGTTGGGTAGCATATTTGGTTTGTGTTCTCGGGGTTTTGAATAAATCCCAAAGGCTATCCGGTGACTTTTTAACTTGGAAAAATCTACTGGTTTGCAGGATCTGGTGTAGAGCACTTTGCCCTTCGAGTCTGTGATGGGTCCATTGTATACGCGGAGGGCCGAGTTGGTTTAGTCTTCGCGTTCATGGCCAGTCCACCGCGTACGCATAGAAGGGTCAACAGGACTCGGTAAAAGTTTCCTCTTTGCATATGCAATAGGACCACTGCATATGCAAAAAAGAACTTGCTGGTGTGGTCCCGCATATGCAGCAGGGTCCCCGCGTCCATGAAGAAGGGACCCCTAGCAGTATATAATTCTTCCTCTTCATTTTTATCTTTTTTTCTCCAAAACTTCTGCATTCTTGAGAGCTTCAAGCTCCAAAATTAATGAGGGATCATCTGTGTGAGCAAGAGATTGTTAGGTCCTCCTCCATGATCACTTTCACGTTATAATTGGTAAGTTTTTGACTCTAAATTTTGTTATTTTCCCCACTTTAATTCTTATTTTCTCTTAGCTTTGGGGGCTGATTTGGGCATGTTATTGGGGGCAGATGCGCTCAAATTTTGGGCATGTGATTCGTGTCTTATGAGGAGCACTATTGTGAATTTTATTTTTAATTTTCATAAGCGGGCCCAGCGGGTGATTTTTGACCCAATTTCTGGCCTGAATTATAAATTCATATTATGGGTGTCATTCTTCGTATTTTGATGGGTGGATTATTATGCTGCTAGAGTGGCGGCAGTTGGAGGCTTCTTGTCACGACCCAACCCACCGGGCCATGCGGGCGCCTACGCTAATCACCTAGATAAATGAACCCCCACCCCCTATCCAACAAGTAACATGAGGAATTAAAAGTAAAACGTTAACTCAAGCCCCTTTTATACATAACAGAAAATCCTTCCTTTACAAAAATAGGCTAAGAAATTGCGGAAACACCATTACAACATTTTATAAACACCCTCCCCTAGGATCTGGTCTAAGCAGGTACAAGAGCTTCTGCAAGATGACACAAGAGATGAAAGACCCAACTTCCTCCATGGAATCAAAGACAGAAGTTGCTGGAGACCCTATTCGCTGTGAACCTATGAAACATCACCAACCTGCAACCAGACTATACCAAAAAGGTATAACAAGAGTAGAGTCAGTACAAACACACATAATGGTAGGCATCATTGGTCGACCCGAATCCATTCCTACCATCATATAAGAAAAATAGGGAAAGACATGAAATAAACATTATAACTCCCTCCTTCACCTTTAAACTTGACCCTGACATCTAGGACTTCCCAAATCACCTTGTCACCTAGACTTTCCAAGTCACCTTGTCATGTAGACTTCTCAAGTCACCTTGTCACGTAGACTTCCCAAGTCACCTTGGCACATAGACTTCCCAAGTCACATTTAACCTTTACCCCAGTCAACTACCTTGACTAAATATTCAGACTTGACCCGGCTAGCTGCCCAACCAAACCCATATTATACCCAAGTATTACCTACCATTTTCCTGAATTTCCTGGACCTCTAGGATAGATTTACCACCTGATTATATTAACCAATAACCATGCCCAGACTCTACGTCTTACCCTATATTTACAAACCACATGCAACTCACCTAGCAACCATTGACACTTTCAATGACCAAAACAGAGTTATGTCTGAATCCATTTCTCATCCCAAAATCCGGACCCTCCAAGGATCCTCTAACCACACCTAAGTGTTCAACAGGCTACCCGGTCTACCCCAAGACCCATCCTTATGCTTATTAACATAATTAATCCTTGATCGTCATTAGTACACTTAATAACAATAACACATGCACTCATACCCTCTTTTACATAGTCCGGACCCACCTGGATCCCCCCTAACACATCTAGGTGTTAACCTGACAACTCGGTCTATACCAAGACCAAACCCATAACATGATGTAACAACCCGGCTTACACCAAGACCAACTAATAGCATGATACAACAACCCGACCTACACCAAGACCAAACTCATGACATAAAATAACAACCCGGCCTACACCAAGACCAAACTCATAACATGATATAACAACCCAGTCTACACCAAGACCAACTAATGACATGATATAACAACCGGATCTACACCAAGACCAACTAATGACATGATATAACAACCCGGCCTACACCAAGACCAAACTCATAACATGACATAACAACCCGGCCTATACCAAGACCAACTAATGACATGATATAACAACCCGGACTACACCAAGACCAAACTCAACATACATCTCAGAATTCCCGGTCACTCAAGGACCACCAGCAATAGCACCTTTAAATAGATAACCCGGTCCACTCACAGAACCAATATCAAGTATCACATTCAGTAAAACAATGAGGTCCACACATGGAACTAATATCAGCCAATGCAATACAATAATCAATGAAACAATACAAGATACAATAAAGTAAACCCATACCAGGCGTGGTACCCAAGCCAACCAAATAAAAACTTGTACTAGGCATGGTACCCGTGCCAACTAATTAGTAACCTGTACCAGGCGTGGTACCCCTGTACCAGGCATGGTACCCGAGCCAACTGAATGTCAATAAACCATAGTCAATATATGAACACACACAACTTGTAAAACCAACAAGTAAACACCGTTCAATCACTGACTGTAAACAGGAACCTAGACATTCCACACAACTTCCCTAAGTAATGTAATGCATACAATCACTTAGACATGAGAACATGAATATACACATTCACAGAAAATCATAAGCCACAACCTACCCCTTTTCGGGTACAACTATGAACCATCAATTCCCGTTCGAAGACTATTTCTCAGTTCGACCCTTTTTATTTTAACATGTAACTAGCGATTTCCCTTTCTAGATAAACACACAAGCATGCGACACGTTTCCCTTTTCTAACCTTAGCTATACCGCCGCTAAGTCTCAAGCAATAACATTCCTGAAACCTCACCTAGGAGCTTCTTATTCCCGTTTCTCGTGCTCCCAAGCACTTTCCCGGTTCCTCAAACCTTTTCGACACACTAGTACTTCAACCCATCAATTTATCACGATAATATGAATAAGTTAAACAAATAATACCATTCATAAGACCAGCCATTCTGTACATCCTAGAAATAACACAACCAATCTAGAATCTGCCAAACTCCGTGCCCAGAATCCTAAAACATGGATTCTCTGTTTCTACTATACAACAAGTACAGAAAGTAAACAGGTCTAACTACTCATGAAAACCTAGCCTACCTGGGTGCCAAGCAGCTGCAACCGTGTGTTTCTGGCTCTGTGTAGGCATTCCTGGCGGACTTACAGGCCCAGATTCGTGGTTTCGCATCCTTTTACCAGAATTCCTTTCTCGTTCTTGGTCCAAAAATAACACACAGTATATACAATTAACACACAAGGCCTGCATATTACCCAGACTATACCAAATACCCAAACCCCAGGCCATTCATGATCATCCCACCCTTTTTCCAGGCTTTTCCACCGTTAATTCCCCTAGTTCTATCATTTTTTACAGATAAAATAGGAAATTAAACAACCTATGATCATAATAATGTACTTTAATCCATAACCAAGAACTCACATGCTTGGAATCCCCTTACTTCCCCAAATTCCACCATCTAGGTCATTCCAACCCTTCCCCTATTTCCCTCCTAGCAATTCTACCGCATAGGAAACGTATTACAGAGTTTAGGGAACGAAAGCCTTACCTTAGGGAAGATTTTTAACCGAAGAATGAGGAAAAATGCCTGGAATTGCCTAGCCCTTCTCCCAAAACGAACTTGTGAAAAACTGATGTTTGGGGGAATGTTTCTGCATTAAAACCCCGTCGTCTCGCTATAGCGGTCCCCGCTCTGCTATAGCGATCCCGCTATAGTGGTAGGCTGCCGCTATAGCGGTCTTAAGTGGGTTGACCGCACCTTGACCGCTGCTATAGCGATAATTTACACCGCTATAGCGGTGGTCGCTATCGCTCCTGACCGTGCTTGTCATGGACAGAATGTCTGGAAATTTGCCAGTTTTATCCATTTCGCAACACACTTGCTTCTCCCAATGAGCTGAAGAAACCCTTTAACGTCAAACACAATTTTAGGAGTTCTACTAACCCAAATGCGATTCTGAAAAGTCTCCCAGACTCCTTTATGTCTTGGCTATGCGGAAAACTAGCTTAACACAAGACAGCTAAAGCCATCCTTACCCAGATTTCCCTAGACTCTACCTTGCTCCAAAATCGACCGAGGCTAGCCTAACCCAGAATTTCAAACTCCCAAACCTAGAGTTTTCTAACTCTAACACTTGGCACGATTGGACTACCCATAATGATGGACCCGATTATTACACTTCTGGGGGGAGAAAAACTTCGTTATAGTTAGTTTGGGAGTGCGTGTTTGGCTTCCAAGTAGGTTATAGTTTACTTATTTCTAGGTACTTTAATCCTTATAGTTTTCTTAGAGGCCTTAGAGTAGATATTTAGCCATTAAATACCTAGCATAAGCTGTAGCTCTCCCGTAAGACTCGGCGTAGATGATGTAGTATTCTTGGAGTTAGGGTTAGATGCCTTAGATTAGTTTAGGCTGCTTATGGTTGAGTTTATTAGATTAGGGAGCTTTAGCATATGATTAGACGAGGTTTTCATGGTAGAGTAGATGTTGCAATTGTTTTTATATTTATTATTCTTGCTCACAATGTATTTTTATTTATCGTATACTTGTGAGCTTGAGGCTGTGGACGTTGGATTAGTTGGACTCTAGGTTAGTATGATTTGTGCTTTGCTTAAGTTTTGTTTAGTCGTGCACCTTAGCTTAGCTCTGGTCTATTTCTTACCTTAAGCGGGTTCCTTGGGGGTTGGTAGGTAGTGTAGTGGTTTCCAATAGTACTTGTTGTAGAATAGGCGGCCTTAGTATTTGTTGGGGTATAACTCAGGGTAGAGTAGTTTTTCTTTATGTTCTGGTTGTTCTTATCGCCTTATTTTCTATGTTTAATTATGTATGAGGATCTATGGGCCTGAGGCCGTGGTTTAGGCTGGACGTATCTCAGGTTAGTACAATCTCGATATGAAGGGTGAATTACTCTATCTTGGTGTAACTGTGTACGTTTACATGTATCCATATATGCATTTGAGGTAGTTCATTTTCATCTATTTTGCATATGTTCGGGTTATAGTATGATTTGGCAGGAAATAAATGGCTCGGCAGATTAATAAAGAAGTTCTTTTTTTTAATAATGGTTTTTAAATTAAGAAAAGACTTCACCAGTTATACAAATTATTAACTTTTAAACCCAAATACCACTTTTTCAAATGATTGGAGCTCCCAGGAGAGCATCCTTCTATCATCACTGATTTTAGCTATTAAAAAGTGAAACAACTTCTTTTACTATGAAACTTGTGTTACTAAGGAGGATTTGTACATCATTATTTTACTGATTTTTGATTCAAAAAGTACTACTATTTAAACACTTGGTCCGAGAAACAACTACGAACCCTATCCTTTCCATAGATCTATTGGCATATTGGTAAGCTCTGATGGCCCTTTGCGTACATATGGAGTTTTAATTTGTAGTGTTCATATTTATATTGTAAGCTTCGGCAGCCTGCGAGGATATTTCCATGTATTATGGTAGGGTATTTCTTTATGAGCTCTGGTGACCCGTGAGATTACTCAGAGTTTTATTCATTACTGCACTGGCCATATTTCATCACATTCATTTCATATTGCATATCATGGTATTCTTTCGCATATCTTTACTATCATAGACTGGTTTGTAGTTAGCATTCTATTTTGTTTACACCTTCCAGGCTTATGAGGGTCCAGCTAGGTTATAGATATATTATTGCTTTATGCCTCTCGTGTTATTTACTCCTACTTCTTCTTATTATCTAGTTATGATCTGTTATTTCCTTTTGACCCCTATTTCTTATCTTTGGGTTTATATTTGCATTTTGTTATTTTATATCTTATTTGAGCTCAGTCGGCCTATGATGCCTACTAGGTACCGCATGTTTTAGTACTCATGCTACACTTCTCCATATTTTTCTTGATGCAGATCGTAGTATGAGTTATCTCCGTTGATGCTGTCCTCGTGCAGAGTTGCTGACCAAATTTATTGGGTGAGCACTTGACAATTGGAGTTGACCCACCTCCCTATACTTTTGGACTAGTCGTCTACTGTACTTTTGGAGACTGTTCTATATTTGTTGTATTTATCTAGCACATCTATGTTGTAGCAGCTCTTATACGAAATGACACTAGGTCTTGGGGGAAATCTTATATATTTGGTCCTCTTCCCTACCCATTTATTTATTATTGTTCATTACATCTTCCACTTTTGTTTCATTCTCGTGTTAGCCCGTTATTTGTAGTTTTTGGCTAAAGGTTTGACTTACCTACTAGTGGGTTATAGTAGCTGCCATTACGACTTGAGTTTTCAGATTGTGTCAAAGTGGTGTCAGAGCTCTAGGTTTACCAATGTCATTGGTAAAAGAGCAAGTGTCTAGTAGAGTCTCACAGATCGGTACAATGATGTCCGTATCCTATCTGTAGGAGGCTACCAAGAATTCTTAGGAAAGTTCCATCTTGTTGATTCCTTACCGTGCATTCTTAGCTCTATCAAAGTCTAAACTTTGATTGTCCCCTTCATTCTCAGATGGTTACGATGAGGTCGGCAATGAGTGAGGGCAAGGCCACTGCATCTATTACTGGAGCATACTTACCAGAGACAAAGGTGGAGGGTATTCCATATCAACCAGAGGGTGTGGAGCCAGCCCAACCTCTAGAAGGATTCATAGCTAACCCGGTCCTTCAGGGTATTTTAGGCAGGATTCTTAGCTTATTAGAGAGTATGTCATAGGCTGGGGCTCTGCCTGACATGCCTAGTGGTTCTCGAATTACAGATGAGGCACAAACTTCAGCCCAGACAGCGATACATTATGGTCAGGGATTAGGAGTGCATCCTACCACTGTGACTCCCTATTTAAAGATACTGTTGATTTCGTTGGTCGCTTCGTCTATGGCAGCTAGGCATGTCGTAACTTCTGAGGAGCATAAGATGTTGAGTAGGTTTATCAGATTGGGTCCTCCGAGGTTTTTTGGTTCTCTGAGAGAAGACGCCTATGAGTTTTTGATAAGTTTCTATGAGGTTTCATAACCTCAGGTTAGTAAAGTCACTCATGGCTGATTACACTGCATTTCAGATGGATGGTTCAGCGAAATAATGGTGGAGATCTTATACTGCATGCGCATGCAGGCCAGCTGGGTCACCTTCGATGTCTTGGGCTTAGTTCTTCCGGGCTTTCTTAGAGAAGTATGTACCTTGTAGCTTGACAGAGACATTGAGGGATGATTTCACCAGGTTAAAGAAGGGCTGTAACACCCCAAAAATCGAAACCATCTTTCTAAGATTAAAAACTCTGAAATTTTTTCAGGTTTTCATGAATCATGGGTCCAAACCACGGTCCGTGGTTTGAACCACGGGTCATGGAATGGAGTCATGGGTTTCCTTATGTGGTTCAAACCTCTATTCTGAGAACCACGGGTTGATTTTATGGACCATAGTTCACTCTACAGATCGTACTGTCAACTCGTGAAACTTGACCAGAGGGTTGACAGTTTTCCCAGATTTCACGACTGGTTTCTATGTCCCGTAGTTTGAAATACGGACCGTCCTACTGACTCGTAAAATTTGATCAGAGACCTGCAAGTTTCCCAGAAATGATGACCTTGATCTACAGACCGTTGTTCAGTTGACGAGCCTTACTGTTGAACCATGGTTTGCCTTCTGCAACCTGATTGTTTTGGCCAGGAACCACGAATAGAAACCACGAACCATGGTTTAGTCTATGGTCTGTGGAATCCATCTGTGATTCCTGAAAGTCGATTCTTAACAACTTTTTTCTAATTATGTCCCAGGGGTATTTTGGTCATTACCCACCCTTTTAACTCCTATACTAAGTCGTTTTAAGCCTATTTAGAAAGATTTTTATTCCCACTTGGCCTAAGTTCTCTCCCATTCGTTTAATCAAGTTCCAAAAGAAGAAAAATGAGTTCCATTCTCTCAAGCTTCAAGTCAGGATTTCAAGCTCCATAACAAGGGATTCACTCCAAGTCTCCATTCTTATCAATTCTTAGTGGGCTAGCTTCAATCAAGGTATGTGGATATTCAATAAGGGAATTCCTTCACCCCTATGCCCAAAACCCCAATCTTCTAAATTGAACTTGTGGATTTCTAAATTAGGGTTCTTACCCAATTCAAATGGGTCCTTCTATAAATTATTTCCTCATGATTCTTCTATGGATTTTAACTCTAAATTGCATGATTTTGCATGAGTTTTTATAAGTTGTTTCTTATTCATGATTTTTAGGCTAATCTTTGTCCAATTTATGAAACTTGGGTTTTTATCCAAATTGGGAAAAACTGATGGGCTTTGTTTTAAAGTGTTAATTCATGACTTCTTATTCATTACTCATGTTTTAATTGTGGTTCCTTGAATGTTTACAAAAGCCCATATGCTGATGATGAACTTTAGCATGATCTCATTGATTTGCATATTTTCAAGAAAAATATGTATGTTTAGATAACATGGCCTCTATTATAATGAAATTGCATGCCTAATTCATCAAACTATGAATTTAGAAAGAAAAGTATATTTTGAATTATGGATATGCTAAGCTTCAAGACTTATGAATTGAAATTGCATGACATCAGATATGTCCTTATACTTTTCCAACAGTTTTGGACATCAGATATATACCTATGTTTTATGAGAGGTTTGGCATCTAGATATGTCTACCTAAGCTATGAACAGATTTGACATCAGATATGTCATTAGTTATGATCAGTTTTGGCATCAGATATGCCACAGTACTATATGAGCTATAAGTATGTTTTGGGAGTAGTATTGAGCACCGAATTGGATTGGGTGAGCGTACCCCTTGTATATCCCAGAACTACGTTCCCCCGTAGGTTCTGTCCCCTCTATTGGGCATCAGATTTAGTGATCACGCCACAGTCATACCTCTATACCCTGGCAAGGTATATTGGGTCCTTTCGATAGGGCCTATACATCGGATTCCATGTAGCTCACATGGTCTATGTCGAGTAGAGAACCTCCCACAGAAACAGTTTCAAGTTTAAAAATATATTGACTCTTTGCTTTCAGATTTTAGACTTACCACTTATGATTATGGTTTTAGCTTATGATATTGCATTGAGTCTTTACATTACAATATTTACTATTACCACATGATTTCGGCTTCAAGGATAGTTTAAGCATATTTTATCCCAAATTATGCATGATCTCAGTTTTAAACATGCTTTTAGGTATATTTTATTCATGACCTATGCATATCTCATATACTCAATACATTCCATAGTACTGACTGCATACTTCTTTGTGCTGCATCCTATTATGATGTAGATTCTGTAGCCCACTCCCCAGTCTATGACTAGTAGATCAACAACACACCCAGTCAGCTTGGTGAGTCCTCCTTCTTCGGGGACTTAGAGTTTAGTTTCATTTTTGTATTTAGATTGTGTATTCAGTATTTCCATATTTAGAGTTAGCTAGGGGCTTATCCCAATAACTCGCCAGTAGCAGAGGTTTTTAGACATAGAATCAGATGTTCAGTTGTAATTCAGATTATCATTTTTAGTCTTATATTTATATAATCGATCAAGTTTCTTATCACTTTAGTTAAGCTTCCGTACTTATATTTTGTCCAGTTTTTAAGTCATGCTAATGCCAGAGGGTTATCTTGAGATTATTTGTGATCTTGGGTCACGTGTTGCGTTCTGGGGTAGATTCGAGGTATGAAAAACTTGGTATTAGAGCCAGGTTTAAGAGTCCTAGAGTGTCTGAAAGCCGCATCAAGTAGTGTCTCTTTCATGGGTGTGAAGTGCACCACACTTATGAGAGGGAGGCTATGAGGTGGTTTAGGAAAAACTTCACTTATTCATATTCACTATCGTGCGATAGAGTTTGACTCTACTTACCCTTGTAATCCATTCCTTATGTATTTCAGATAATCTCTCCACGAAGAAACCCCACGAGGAATGCTAATCCGACCACTTTAGATCATGAGGTTACGAATGTGGAATTTTGTGAAGCCATCTATATGTTGGCTCAAGCCATGACAACTCAATTAAATAAGAAAGAAAAACTAAAGGAAAGGAAGAGGAAGAACAAGAAGACCATGACATGGAATCAATCATCTTCTCAGCAGAGGTCATCCAGACCAACCCCATCTTCAGTTAGCACACCTACCCTCAATTCTCAGTCTTGTCACAATAGGGATTCGAAGACCTTGAGGTACCCTCATTGTAGTAGTTGCGGTAAGTTTCATTTAGGTGAGTGCCTTGCAGGAAAGGAGGGGTGTTTTAGGTATGGTTAGTTAGGATATGGGATTAGGGATTTCCCCTCATCTAAGCAGAGCAACTGTGGTGTTCAGATCCAAAACCAATTCCTTTCATTGCCTAGCCAGCCGGGTCAGAGTATTCCTCCTGAAGTTGAATCAGGTACATCACTAGATTTTCTTCCTTTATGCATCCATAGTACCAAGACCCCTATTCTTGTTTGGTTGTGAGTTGTATTAACCTAGAACAAAGTGGGGATATGAGGGTTGAGGCCTAGACTTTTAGGCAAAGAGGAGTCTTAGACTATAGCAGGAAGTGGGTATTCGTGCTAGATTTTGGAGTAGTGTATGTTCTGTAAGGGTAAAACGATCATAATTCCTTTGAGAGGTTGGTGAGAGGTCCATAGACTTAGGAGGGTATCATGAACCTAAGAGGGAGATGGTGGAATGTAGAATCGGTCAGATTTTAGAGGCTCGGGTAGTGATGCTATTAGGTGTTAGAACAAAGTCAAGAGGGGAGGCAAAAGCTTATTTCTATCCTAGCATCCTAAGTATACTTCTGCCATTATGATACCTTTTTGTATGCCTTGTGTGCCAGCACCATGGTCTTATTTTAGATTTATGCACTCCATTCAGATTCACGCTCATGTTCAGATTCTAGAATGACAAGTGATTGCTTCAGACAATGATTCTAGATTCTAGAATGACAAGTGATTGCTTCAGACAACGATTCTACTCTTATCTTGCGATTCTATAAATTCCAGCTTTATGCCCTGAGGATTGTTATCTATGTAAACTCATATCTCTCAGTATGATCTGTCCTATTTTGTCAGTTCATTCTTTAGACGTGCCTCTATGTCTAATCTAGTCATACTACATTATGTATATGATCAGACCCGATCTCTTGAAATAGTTCGCGCTTATGATTTCCTTGATCTAAAGCCCTTTTACCTTGTCTCGTATGACAAGGGGGGTGGGGATATCCACTATTCATGCCTTACATGCCTCGTATGTAAATCACTCATACCTATTGCGCTCAGTTCCCCAGGCCTTACCTTGAGTGCCTTGATCACGCTAAGTGTAAGCCAAGATCAATCTTTAATCCTTTATTCATGATACTTCTGCTCCCACTCTTTTCTTTCAATGATTCTGGTTTGTGTTGTTATAAGCGTTAGGGGGAAAATGCCTTGTAATAGACCAGCTGGGAGGTAGCAAATTTCTTTTCCTTATTAGTATACTTGTTCCACCTTGACTTCTAGGTGTGGTGAATTGGGAGGTAAGGATTATTCGTGCGAATTAGTTAGATGAGGAATTTTAGTATCTCCCTCTGTACAAGTTCTTGAATTTGCGATTCCTAGTTATGATAGGGAAGAGGAGAGAAATCTTAAATAGGGTAAGCTACGAAACCATAAGGTGACCATAGTTATAAGCTTGAATATCATGATGGAAACATGTGGACCTTTGCTTCATGCAACTAGTGAACCCTTGATTAGGAGCTCAAGGTTGGTTAGTTGTTGTGATAAGAAGGAATACTATCCTTAGGAGGTAACTCCAGGTTCAAGAGATTAAGTCGAGATAGGCGTGGATCTGGTGGAAGCAGGTAGTTAGACTCAGACCTTAGTATCTTTATATGCGCTGGTGAGAACTGTAGTTGCTTATGGCTTATGTGGTATTTAGAGGAGTTAGTGAAAGTTAGAGAGAGGTTTTCTTCAACTGAAAAGTTGTCAACCATATTGCTAAGGCGGGAATAGCTTTGTTCTTACTCCCTGCCCATAATGCTCTTATCTTACGTCCAGTAGCTTCAGTTTATAGTATACTAGATACCTCATATCGAATCAGTTTAGACCTGCCAGTGGTTATTCCAAGGCCAGTGGGCCCTACACTCAGTTCCACCCTTGGCAATAAGTTCAGTTAGAAGGGAATGGTCTTCTCGTGTAGCTCTTCTTTCAGTCTGGCCCCTTTCAGTCAACTGTGATTTCTTAAGTTACGTTTGTCCTTTATGAGTTTCAGCTAAGTCCCTACTCTCGATCAAGACCAAATATCATGTTAGATACTCAGTTTTATGCTCCATCAATTGTTCGTATGCTCTCAGTATGCATACACCCCTCAGGAATCCAGCTCAGTTTATACTTAAGTCAGGAATCAATTACTATGTTGGTTATTCAATTTTTCCTTAACAGTCTAGTTGAGGGAACCACATGGGAAGCAGCCATGAAAGCCAGGTGCCCTCCTATTTTGTTTCCTTCCGATCTAGTTTCCACTTGAGGTGGTAGTTTCCTCATTAGTTTGCCCTTCCGAATCTATTCCATCAGTTCCCCTCATGATCCTAGCATGTATTCATGTTTTTGAAGTTGATTCAGTCATGTTTTAAGTTGAAAAGTTCAGTTTCATGTTTATTCTTCAGTTTTCCTGTTTTTGTTGTTGTATGGTTAGGATGTTATCTCTCCAGTTTTCCTTGCTTAGTCTTCATTCGAGGATGAATGATCCCAAGGAGGAGATATTGTAACACCCTGAAAATCGAAACCATCTTTTTAAGTTTAAAAACTCTGAAAAAATTTCAGGTTTTCAGGAATCACGGGTCCAAACCACGGTCCGTGGTTTGAACCAAGGGTCATGGAATGGAGCCGTGGGTGTCCTTATGTGGTTCAAACCTCTTATTTGAGAACCACGAGTTGATTCTATGGATCGTAGTTCACTCTACGGACCGTACTATTAACTCGTGGAACTTGACCAGAGGGTTGACAGTTTCCCCAGGTTTCATGACTGGTTTCTACGGCCCATAGTTTGAACTATGGACCGTCTTGCTGACTTGTAGAATTTGATCAGAGACCTACAAGTTTCCCAGAAATGACGACTTTGATCTACAGACCATTGTTCAGTTGACGAGCCGTACTGTTGAACTGCGGTTTTCCTTCTGCAACCTGATTGTTTTGGCCAGGAACCACGAATGGAAACCACAAACCATGTCGGTTCATGAAATCCATCCGTGATTCTTGAAAGTCGATTCTTAATAGATTTTTCCTAATTATGTCCCAGGGATATTTTGGTCATTACCCACCCTTTTAAATCCTATACTAATTCGTTTTAAGCCTATTTAGAAGGATTTTTATTCCCACTTGGCCTAAGTTCTCTCCCATTCTTTTAATCAAGTTTCAAAGAAAGAAAAAGGAGTTTCATCCTCTCAAGCTTCAAGTCAGGATTTCAAGCTCCATAGCAAGGGATTCACTCCAAGTCTCCATTCTTCTCAATTCTTAGTGTGCTAGCTTCAATCAAGGTATGTGAGTATTCAATAAGGGAATTCCTTCACCCTTATACCCAAAATCCCAATCTTCTAAATTGAACTTGTGGATTTCTAAATTAGGGTTCTTACCCAATTCGAATGGGTCCTTCTATAAATTATTTCCTCATGATTCTTCTATGGATTCTAACTCTAAATTGCATGATTTTGCATGGGTTTTTATAAGTGGTTTCTTATTCATAATTTTTAGGCTAATCCTTGTACAATTTATGAAACTTGGGTTCTTATCCAAATTGCGGAAAATTGATGGGATTTATTTTAAAGTGTTAATTCATGACTTCTTATTCATTACTCATGTTTTAATTATGGTTCCTTGAATGTTTACAAAAGCCCATATGCTGATGATGAATTTTAGCATGATCTCATTGATTTGCATATTTTCAAGTAAAGTTGGCATGTTTAGATAATATGGCCTCTATTATCATGAAATTGCATGCCAAATTCTTCAAGTTATGAATTTAGAAAGAAAAATATATTTTGAATTATGGCTATGCTAAGTTTCAAGATTTATGAATTGAAATTGTATGACATCAGATATGTCCTTATGCTTTTCCAATAGTTTTGGACATCATATATGTCCCTATGTTTTATGAGAGGTTTGGCATCTAGATATGTCTACCTAAGCTATGAAAAGATTTGACATCAGATATGTCATTAGTTATGATCAATTTTGGCATCAGATATGCCCCAGTACTATATGAGCTATAAGTATGTTTTGGGATTAGTATTGAGCACCGAGTTGGATTAGGTGAGCGTACCCTTAGTATATCCCAGAACTACGTACCCCCGTAGATTCTAAGTCCCCTCTGTTGGGCATCAGATTTAGTGATCACACCACAGTCATGCCTCTATACCCTGGCAAGGTATATTGGATCCTTTCGATGGGGCCTATACATCGGATTCCATGTAGCTTACATGATCTATGTAAGTTAGAGAACCTACCACAGAAACAATTTCAAGTTTAAAAATTTATTGACTCTTTGCTTTCAGATTTTAGACTTACCACTTATGATTATGTTTTTAGCTTATGATATTGCATTGAGTCATTACATTACAGATTTTACTATTATAACATGATTTCAGCTTCAAGGATAGTTTAAGCATGTTTTATTACAATTATGCATGATCTCAGTTTTAAACATGCTTTCAAGTATATTTTATTCATGACCTATGCATACCTCATATACTCAGTACATTCCATAGTACTGACCACATACTTCTTTGTGCTGCATCCTATTATGATATAGATTCTGTAGCCCGCTCACTAGTCCGTGGCTAGTAGATCCGCAGCACACCCAGTCAGCTTGGTGAGTCCTTCTTCTTTGAGGACTTGGAGTTTAGTTTCATTTCAGTATTTAGATTATGTATTCAGTATTTTCATATTTAGAGTTAGATGGGGGCTTGTCCCAGCAACTCGCCAGTAGTAGAGGCTTTCAGACATAGATTCAGATGTTCAGTTGTAATTCAGATTGTCATTTTTAGTCTTATATTTATATAACCAATCAAGTTGCTCATCACTTCACTTAAGCTTCCGTACTTTTGTTTTATCCAGTTTTTAAGTCATGCTAATGCCAGAGGGTTATCTTGAGATCACTTGTGATCTTGGGTCCCGTGTTATGTCCAAGGGGTAGACTCGAGGTGTGGCAAGAGCTCTATGTCAATTTTTGAGTATGAGGAACGGTTCTATGTGTTGTCTAGGCATGCTACTATGATTCTTCCTAGAGAGATCAAATGGGTTCGCCAATTTGTCAGAGGCTTGGACCTACCACTTTGTTTGGCTACAGAGCAGCTAGTGGCATCAGGGGCTATATTCCTTGTGGTTGTCGATCATGCATGAACCATTGAGGGTATATGTCATGAGGCTAATAGAGGCAGCGACAAGAGTCTCCACTGTCAGGATAGTTTCAATAATTTTTGGTTTTGAGGCAGAGGTTTATTTTATAAGGGTTACCCTCAACATTGTCAGTCCATCCGGCCAATATAGATGGTGCTACATATTTTAGAGAGCGATTGTTTGGGTCGCAGTGGGCAGAGCAGCCAGGGTTCAGGTCCGACTTCTTGAGGTTTGCATTTTGGGTATCCTGGCTGTGGTGTCCAGTCGGGTTCAGTCGGGCTATCGCATTGGGGATCTTCTGGTAAAGGTTGCTATATATATGGTAAGTGGGTACACCTTGCTAGGAATTGTCCCAGATTCAGAGAGTTTCACCCCCTCCAAGTCCCAGCACCACCGGCCAGAGGCGATGTGCATGTTAGTAGGAATGGTTCCCAGGTTGTCAAAGATGGTTCTCAGCTGGATCGGTCAGGAGGTCATGGAAATCATACTCACTCAGATTCCTTTATCACTGGTATGATTATGTTATTATCAGCAAACTTTTGGTATTATTCGATATGAGGTCTATATGTTTATAGATATATCTACTTACATTGCTTCTCATCTGGTTTACTATGTGAGATTGTAGTGCTTGTGCATGTAGCTACCCGTAGGAGAATTCTTTTAGTAGTGCATCGAGTATGTCGGTTTTTGGTAGTAGATATCTTGGGGTGCAAAGCGTGGTACGTCTTGTCGTCCTAATTGGTGGGCTTTTACTGTAATTCTAGATTTGGTTTTTGTTATCATAGAATCTAGTTATCTTGGGTGTTTAGATTGTCTTGCTTTGGTTCATGGTGCTAGTTCTGACGTTCTCCTCTTGGGTCAGTTTCTGTGGTTGGCAAGTATTCAAGTTGAGGTGGTGTTTTCTAAACATGGAATTTGAGGTCAGGGTATCTCTTATTAAGAATTAGGGTGGTTGGCATCCCAAGGACTACTTTAGGACTCGTTGCACTTAGTATGAGTTCTCAGCTATGTCCCTTGGTTTTACCCATGCCCTAGCAGCGGTTGCAGATTTGATGAGCAGTGTGTTTAGAGCCTATCCGATTCCAGTTACTACAATGTTCATAGGGGATATTTGAGTCTACTCGAGGAGTAGGGAGGAGAATGATTAGGATTTGGAGTTTGGTTTTAGGAATTGCGGGTCAGCAGACTATTTCAGAAGGGTTATGGATGATTTTCTCCGATTGCGGCATATTTGACTAGATCAATTCAGAGGTTTTTCCTTTCTAGTGGTTTGGCGGGTATGAGAGGAGTTCTTTAAAGTCGAAAGGCTTGTGGATTTCAACATCAGTTTGGGCTTTTTCCGTCAAGGTCCAAAGGTTGTCATATAATGAGATGCTTTAGAACTGGTGGATTGTGTGTCGGTACAATAGGACAAATTCTTAGATCTAGTTTGTGCTTTGAGAGTTGGGGGTCATAGATGAATTCCTAGAATTTGGAGTTGGTAGTTGGCTCAGGAGCTACTTCTGGCAGGTGATTCATCGGTGTAGGGTATTTGTCCACATTATTTCTGGCATGAGTGCTTTGTTGCAGTTGAGTTCTGATGGCCATTTCAGATAAGTTTGGGAGCCTGGGTTGAACTTAGCACAAATTTTCATCCACATGCTGATGGTCAGTCGAAGTGTATTATTCTTGTTCCCGAGGATATACTACAGAAATGTATTATGGATTCTTAGAGGTTAGTAAGACCAGTGCATGGTTTTTGGTAGAGATCGAGTATTCAGATGACTTAGTTAGAGATAAAGTGTGGCAGGGGTTATACACTTTCGATGGGTTAGTTGATGTTTTTGCGAGTAGCTTGGGTGTTTGACCGATGTGTGACTTCATGGTCAAAGTATGGATGATTCAGGCTAGGCAAAAGGGTTATGTAGACCAAAGGATTTATGAGTTAGGGTGTTGATGAGTTGGCTTTTGAGTTAGACTGGTTACTAGTTCTATGTGTTGATCGCCTTGGTTTTCTTGGTATCTATGTTGTGTCTGTGCATTCTAGTTGAGTTCTTGAGGTTCAGTTCAACTGATTGATCTTTTGGGCTTTGGAGTTAGAGTCGGTTGCCTTTCTGGTTTGGCTGGTAAGAATTCAAAGTTTAAGTAGTTTTCCTTTGGTACAGCTCCGTAGGGCATCGTCTGATCGAGGAGGCTCCTTGGGAAGCCTAGCTCAACATGTGGACCTAATATCCTTTCATTTTTGATCCTTCAGATGCTTCCCATTTCATAACTTTCGAGGATGAAAGTTCTTTTAGTAGTGGATGTTGTAATGATACTCTAGGTCATTTCCCTTTTTTCGTGCCTTTTCAGCATTTCAAGCTTTTCCATAATGGCTACAACTCATTTATGACTTGTCAGGACTAATGATTCAGTTCTTGGGTTGTTCATTTGTGTCTTAAAAGAGTTTCCCAGCTTTGGAACTCTTAAAGTTGGAAGAGTTGACTTTGGTCAACATTCAGAGAAGACAACCTCATATAGAAATTTCGTTAGTGCCGTTATCTCCAAAGCGTCGACTTTGGGATAGAGGGACCTTTGGTTCAGATCTCGAGGCTTCTAAACTTATTTTGGGCTATCGGGTTCTTTTGGCTAAAAGTTAGTTTTTGAGTGTGGGTCCCACTTTCCATCAAAATGATCTCCGTTGGGAATTTAACCTATTCTATTGAGTCCACAATGCCATTTCCAGTTAGGTAGCATATTTGGCTTGTGTTCTTGGGGTTTTGAATAAATCTCAAAGGTCCATCTGGTGAATTTTTAACTTGGCAAAATCTGCTAGTTTGTATCTGGTGTAGGGGCACTTTTCCCTTCGCGTCTACGATGGGTCTGTCGCATACGCGGAGGGCCAAGTTGGTTTGGTCTTCGCATTCGCGGCCGGTCCATCACATACACATTGAAGGGTCAGCATGGCCAGATCAAAGTTCCCTCTTTGTGTACGTGATGGGACCAGTGCATTCATGAAAAAAGGAACTACTGGTGCAGTCCTGCGTACGCGATGGGTCCCCACGTCCGCGAAAGAAAAGACCCGTGGTAGTATATAATTCTCCCTCTTTGTTTTTATCTCTTTTTTCTCTAAAAATTCTCCATTCTTGAGAGCTCCAAGCTCCAAAATTAGTGAGGGATCATCTGTGTGAGCAAGATATTG
This sequence comes from Jaltomata sinuosa, assembly GCA_003996215.1. Classification (NCBI taxonomy): domain Eukaryota; kingdom Viridiplantae; phylum Streptophyta; class Magnoliopsida; order Solanales; family Solanaceae; genus Jaltomata; species Jaltomata sinuosa. The sequence continues at coordinate 171,958 of QJPP01004660.1, forward strand.
TTGGGTCCTCATTCGTGATCACTTTCCCATCATAATCAGCAAATTTCTGACTCTAAATTCCGTTATTTTCTTCGCTTTAATTCTTGTTTTATCTTAGTTTTGGGGGCTGATTTGGGCATGTTATTGGAGTGGATTGCGCTCAAATTTTGAGCATGTGATCCTTGTCCAATGAAGGGCATTATTGTGAATTTTATTTTTAGTTTACATAAGTGAGCCCCGCGGATGATTTTATACCCGATTTCTGACCCGAATTGTAAATTTGCATTATGGGTGTGATTCTTTGTATTTTGATGTATATATTATTATTCTGATAGTGTGGCGGTGGTTGGAGGTTTCCCAGGGAGAAAAGCTTTGGTATAGTGGGTTCAGGAGTGCGTGTTCGACGTCCAAGTAGGCTACGGTTTACTTATGTTTAGAATTTTCTCGTATAAGGTATGTGTATAATAATTCGCTAATGATTGGTGGGAACTTGTGGTTTGGATATGTTCTGAGTAGGTATTTTAATCCTTATAGTTGGCTTAGAGGCTTTAGAGTAGATGTTTGGATGGTAAATCCCTAGCATAGGCTGTAGCTCTCCCGTAAGGCTCGGCGTAGATGGTGAAGTATTCTTGGGGTTAGGGTCAGATGCCTTAACTTAGTTTAGGCTGCTTGTGGTTGAGTTGATTAGATTAGGGAGCCTTAGCATAGGATTAGACGAGGTTTTCATGGTAGAGTAGATGTTGTCGTTGTTCTTATATTTATTATTCTTACTCGTAGTGTATTTTTATTTATCGTATACTTATGGGCCTGAGGCCATGGACGCTGGATTGGGTGGACTCCAGGTCAGTATGATTTGTGCTTTGCTTAAGTTTTGTTTAGTCATGCGCCTTAGCTTAGCTCTGGTTAGTTTCTTACCTCAGGCAGGTTTCTTGGGGGTTGGTAGCTAGTGTAGCAGTTTCCATTAGTACTTGTTGTAGAATAAGCGGCCTTAGTATTCATTGGGATATAGCTCGGGGTAGAGTAGTTTTCCTTTGCGTTCTGGTTATTCTTATCACGTTGTTTTCTATGTTTCATTATGGTATGAGGATCTATGGGCCTGAAGCCGTGGTTTAGGCTGCCTGGATCCTAGATTAGTACGATCGTGATATGAAGGGTGAATAACCCTATCTTGGTGTAACTATGTACATTTACATGTATCCATATATGCATTTGAGCTGGTTTATATTCATCTATTTTTCATATGTTCAGGTTATGGTATGAGTTGGCGGAAAATAAATGGCTTGGCGGATTAATAAGTTCTTCTTTTCAACTAATGATTTTTAAATTAAGAAATGATTTCACCGGTTTATAAAAACTATTAACTTTTAAACCCAAATACCTCTTTTTCAAATGATTAGAGCTCCGGGGAAAGCATCCTTCTATCATCACTGATTTCAGCTATTAAAAAGGGAAACAACTTCTTTTACTGTAAAACTTGTGTTACTAAGGAGGAATTGTACCTTATTATCATGGCTAGAGATGATGATACCTCCGCCTATGAAAGGTTCGCAAGCGAGCAATGCAAGTGACAATTTATGGAGCAGAAATACAAGGGACTCATACATGAGCGTGCCTTCATTATGCATGGTGTGGTAGAGTGTGCATTGAAATTCTTTTCTCTATTATAGGATATGGGGTGGACTTCATTAGTGGATGAGCCTTGCCCTTGCAATGATCACTGGGTGAGGGGGTTCTATGCCATGCTCCCAACTGTCAACTAGACTCGCCCGGACTTGTAAATCTACATTTGGGGTAAAATTATCAATATTGGGGTGGTAAAAATCAATGAGGCTCTAGGGTTGCCTAACCTCCTGAAAATTGAGTTCAAGGACAAGGATGTTGACAAAAATAGGCAGTGGCTGGTTGATGCCTTAGTGTTGATGAGAAGAGGAGTATGATTACCTAGACTAATAGACGGACGTGGATTAAGAGTACATACTTCACTCCCAAGGCTCGTAAGTGGATGAACTTGGTTTCTAAAAGGGTTCACCCTTTCAGTAATGTTAGTGATGTGACCTATGATCGAGCCTTGGTAGTGGTTTACATATTGGAAAAGGTACCGATAAATGTGGGGGTGCATATGGTAGAGGAGTGGAGGTACTTTGTAGTGAAGAGTAGGGTGAGCTTTTCATTCCCCTCTCTTATTACTACTTTGTGTGAGCAGGTTGGGGTTCCCAAGGAGTCGAGGGACCGTATGATAAAATGTGATGTGACCTTTGATCTAATGAGTGTGAAGGGTTCACAGGGGAGTAATAAGAAGAGAAAGTTCAACTCAGAGGGAGAGGGTAGCAATGACCAAAGGGTTAGTAGAGGTGGGGTTGGCCCTTCACGGCCTTGTGGCCTTTTAGAGCGTTTGAAGGCAGTCATGGATGCCGTAAAGGATCTCCTCAGCAGTCTGCCCAGGCCTCCCTGGGAGACTGAGTCTTCGAGTGCTATAGACGGTACAATGGATACTTTGTAGGGCGCCTTTGAGTCCTTGGCCCAAGCTCATGAGAGCTTCAAGTGGACTTTGATACGGAGAAGAAGAAGAGGCACTTGCGGGACAAGATGCTGGTCCAAATGTGAAAGGGGATGAAAAGCCTCCTAAAGAACCTAGCTCCATGTTCGAAGCTCCCTAAAGTGACCAAGGAGGATGCTCAATAGTTCTCTTTTATAAGAGGGCTAGACAACAAGGATTCTAGTGGATCTGGCACCGGTAGTGATAGAGAAACCAACTAGGTGGTGACACAGTGCATTCCCCTTTTAATTCCCCATATTTTTTAGCTTTAGATATTATCCACCCTTGTAGGTCTTGTTTAAGATAGTTTGTATTTCCTTGCATATTTTGGATAATCTTTTATTTTAGTGTGATGATTTCCTTTGTTTTGGTTTATGGGTGCCCATTGTTGGCACTCGGAAGACCATGTCCTTTGTTTGGGCTGGTACTTTCTATACTAAATATGCTTTCATACAATTATAGGTCTCATATAACATTGATTAGGATTTTGTTGATGTCCGTAAAACAGGGGACTGGATTTTGGATTCGCCTGTCCACCGCTGTAGATGATATTTTTTTATGTGGGAAAAGTGCTATAGCAAGGAATTTTCCACTAAAAAGTCATTTATATTTAGCGGAGGTACGTTGTGGTAAGGGTAATCTCGCCATAGCCAACCCGCTATAGCGTTCCAAGCATCACTAGCTCAAACCTCTGCCCTAAGGCATGTGCACTGCATCAACCACCCACTCATGAGGGTGGGCTCGCTAGTGTGAGAATCCCCTTCACTGCAGTGAAGCTTGCCAGTAGAACAGTACAATACTGGGACTTTTCACTTTATTAGCAGATATAGACCTCGTTCACTATCACTTCAACAAACAAAAAATTGATCAAACATTCTAGCATGATTTCTGTCATCAGATACCAATTGGAATCACCCAAATACCAGTTGAACCCATCAAGATACCAATTGGAATCACCAAAATATCAATTAGACTTAACACATATAAATGATAAACTAAGATGACACGATAGGAAAGAAGTAAAGGTAAAACTTCCTTTATGTCTCATAGCCTCATGTGGATTTGATGTGGACATCTACACACCAATTCACAAGACTCTACTTGACATTTCTCTTGTACTTGTGAAATCGGTAACCTAGTGCCCTGATACCAACTATCATGACCCAATTTATGTGATCATGTAGGCACTTACTCAATTCTAACTCGATAGGAGAACCCCTTCATTCATCCTTTTAACAAGTAAGTTCTTAAGAAAAAATATTTATAACGATCATTATCAATTAAAAAAAATGCAAAATCACCTTTTAGTCTTTCAAGACAATACAATTATTCCTAAAGACCTAGTTTAGACATGTACAAGAGCTTCTAATATGGAGTAATAAAAAAATAAAAAGACACAACTTCTGCCTGAGGTGTAACATTTAATGGTGTGATATTTTTTAATGAATAGTCAAGCGGTAAAGGGTCCCGTAGGAAGTTTAGGGACAATAAATAGATTCATAGAACTCCAGTTATTGAGGTTGTTGCATTCAGATACTTCTGTGATATCAAAAATCAAGGTTTGTGTTATGAAATAGAGTGATCTAGCCGAGTTTCCATGGTTTTATTTTAGGGACCGCTGCAGTGTTGTACACCCCACTATAGCGAGATCATGATATCAATAAGAGTCCCGCCACAACGAGTCAATCCAGGCTCACCATAGTGAGTAAAGGCTTACCACAACGGTCTCACCATAGTGAGAAAGCAACCACTGCAGCGGATGATAAGGGCAAACTATCTACTTAAGTCTATTTGTTAGAGTTTATATTCCAAAAACTCAAAGGGATCATTCTTAGACTGAGTTCAGGCAATTTTCTGCTGAACTAGAGAAATTTTCTTTATTGAGGTAAGTTAATTCATTCCTCTTATCATCTAGTAATCTATTTTGATTGTAGAATTATTAGAACATAGATTAATGGTGGAATTCTTGAGTTAGAGCCCTAAATGCATGAAGAGTAGAGAAAAAACCCTATAGGTAGATGTTAATTCTCCTTAGATTGATTCTAGGTTGTTAATAAACATTTCTTAGCATAGAATTATTTCCTTGAATGTTAATTATGGGAATTAAAGGTAATTTGATTGTTGAATAACCCTGGCTAAGGTTTTGAGCTATGAATAAGGGTAAAAACTAGTGGGGTTAAATCTCCAAGGTTTAAAATTAAAGAGTAAGTGATTAATTACTCTTGCATTTATTGTTTTAGACCATGAATAATTTCAAAGCTTTGAGAAAAGGCAAGGTACTTAGAACCTAGCTTGGATTTTGGGTCTTTGGTTTGAGGTAGGTTACAGTTTAATTGGAGTTGGAACTTGGTTTAGTGCTTCTATGCTTTTGAATTAAATAAATTATTGATTGGTATTCAGACATACTTGAAGTTGATGATTATGATCTTTTTGATGCTTTCATGAATAAGCTATTGCATGTTGGATTTGATTTAAAGCATGTTAAAATAATAAAGTGTACTTGTGCTTTATTGCACTGTGTTATATATTAAGAGATAGAGAATTTAAAACCATAGGTTGATATTGGTTTAGGGATTGGGTACCACACTGGTACAATATTAGTTTATGGATTGGGTACCACACGGGTACAATATTAGTTTATGGATTGGGTACCACACTAATATGATGTTATTATTACTATTATAGATCGGGTACCACATCAATACTGTACATGGACCCTGGTGCATCCCCTGCATGTCATAACTAGTTGGGTAGAAATAAGTCCCTTTAGCATATCTGTACAACTTAGTGTTTAAGGTGTGAGTTAGTATGACATATCGTGATAATAATGAAAGCAAGGAAAAACAAATGAAAAAAGTAAGTGGACATAGATCCATGTTGTGATGTGATCATTGAGATTGTGAGTTCTTTATTGTTATGATAATATATGGTGACTCATATGATTTGTTTTTAGACATTGTTTGGTTGATTTGATGTGATTGTTTTGTTAGGTAAACTACTTTCTATGTGTTGAAGTTCCTATCTATTCGTTATTTGATTTATGTTGCATACTTGTTCTAAATTGGGTCGACCTATGATGCCTACTAGTACATAGTGGTTTATATTGATGATACCTTGTACTCTTCTTTTGTTGAGTACATACCATGTTTGAGAGGCTCAGACGTGGCCTTATCTCTAGCGAGACAACTGATTTGATCCAAGGATGAGCACTATATCTTCAGGCTGCCATAGATCTTCGTACTGGTTCTTGTCCCTCTTTTGGGGAAGGAAACTGCTCCTTTTTTGTTAGTTTGGATACCTTAGACAAGGTTTTTGGACTTAGAGTTCTTGTACAATAACTTTTGGGTCTTGGGGATTGTAACTGATAGCTGAATTATTTCCAGCACTTACATTTTGTTAGTTTTTCAACTATTACTATTATTAAAGTTTGTTTTGTTATTATTTCATCTAAAATAGCTAATTGATTGGGTTAAGTTTTGGGCTAGATGGTTCTCCCACCAGAGGGTTAGTGTGGGTGCTACTCATGACCAATTGGTCATGACAGTTTGTATCAGAGCTCTAGGTTATTGATCTTATCATATAAGAATATGTCTAGTAGAGTCTTGCGAAATGGTACAAAGACGTTTGTACTTTTCTTCAAGAGTCTATACGATACTAGGAAAAATCAATTTCTTCTTTCCTTCATGCTATTAGTTGATATAAATTGGTATCTATTAATCTAAATTGGTATTTGACTTCTTTCACTCCTATTTTCACAGATGGTGAGAACACGTGCCTCAAGGGAGAGAGCATAGGTACCCAAACTGGCCATTGGGGATGTGGTTCATGGCAGAGGATAGGTAGAGAAAGGAGAGTAGCACCTGCTAGGGGCAGGGCTCAGGCTGCAATACTAGCTCGAGAGAGTTCAAAATCTCTTTCCCTGCAATAGGATATTCCTGAGGTTGCAGAGGGTGAAGTGATACCAATTCAGGAGAATGAGGTGGTGCTAGTTTAGGGAGGTACAACACCGCTTTAGATGTCTTCAAATATGATTTAACAGGTTTTGGGCTTCTTGAGTAGGTTATCAGGGACCAGGGTACACCTGAAGTTCCTACTATGCAACATTTAGTAGTGCAACATGCTGCCACTGTAGCTCCTTGGATGGATGAGGCTTCAGAGATGGGTATCTTTTTGAGACAAGTAACAGGTCCGGTTACATAAAGACTCTGATGTTTGATGGTCTTGACTTGGAGGATGTGTATGAGTTTATCCTTGATTTCCATTAGCGACTTTATAAAATGGGGGTAGTTGAGAGATATGGGGTTGAGTTCATCACCTTTAAGCTTTAGGGTGATGCTAAGATGTAGTGGAGAGCCTATGTGGAGTGTAGAAATGTCGGGTCACCTCCATTGACTTGGCATCAATTTTATTCAGTGTTTCTAGAGAAGTATGTCCCACATACTTTGAGAATAAGAGGAGATATGAGTTTGTCAGTATCGAGCTAGAGAGTTCATCAGTTGTAGCCTATCAGGCTCTATTTCATTCACTCTCTTATTATTCATCTCAATTGATAAATATTGAGGAGGAAATGATTCACTATATTATTAAAGGGTTCAACAGATGTCTTTAGATTTCATCTATACAAATGGTATCCTCCGGCAGGTCCTTCGAGGAAATGGTTGTGTTCGTGAAGAGTGTTGAGGGTGTGAAACTGGAAGGTTATGCAAAGGTTGCAACAAAGAAGTCCTAGACAGGGAATAACTTCAGTGGTTCATCTACTACGGGTCAGAGTTTGCAGAGGTACTCTGCATGCCCAATTCAGTAAGCTATGCAAGTGTCAGCTAGGGTCCATCAGAGGCCAACCAACCCTCTCCTGATTTTGGTGGTTATCTTACTTCTTCTGCTTTAATGCAGCGACCCACCCTAGATCAAACTTTCTATGAGTATGGTTAGGTTGGTCATGTTCAAAAGAATTATCTTAGGAATCGGCAGGCTGGTCAATCAGGCTAGTAGCAGGCTTTCTGAGATCCAGCTCCGGTAGGTAGAGGAGGTAATGATTATGGTAAAGGCCATCCGTAGATAAGGTGTGGTGGTCACTATACAGGTAAGGGTAGAAACCATCCTAACAAAGGTAGTGGTCATGCTGATCAGAGTGGTACTCAACCCGGTAAGGGAAGCACACAGGCAGGTTACAAAGCCTATTTCTATGCTTTTCCAGGTAGGCCCAAGGCAGAGGCATCGGATATGGTGATCACATGTACTATTCTTGTCTGTGACCGGATGGCTATGGTTTTATTTGACCCTATTTCTACTTTCCCTTATGTATATGTTGATTTTGCTTTGGGGTTAGACATGGTGTGTGAATTACTTGTTTTTTCTATTCATGTGACTACTTCAGTTGGTGATTCTGTGGTTGTTGATAAAATTTATTGTATTTGTCCTGTTATGTGTATGAGGCATAAAACCTGGGCAAATTTTGTGATTTTGGATATGGTGGATTTCAACATTATTCTATGAATAAGTTGGTTGCATTCTTATTATGCTATTTTAGACTGCTATGCTAAGACAACAACTATGGATTTGCCGAGAAATGATAAACTTTAGTGGGAGGGTTATTATAGTTCTGCTCCTAAGAAATTGATATCTTTTCTTCCACCAAAAGTTTGATAAGGTGGTGGT